>PVKZ01002895.1:0-176584 GCA_004027375.1 Macroglossus sobrinus | reverse complement strand
ATGTGGACGGATGTGGACGGGGAACGGCAAGCAGCAGCCTGCAGGGCTGAGGACTCGGTTAACCGGGAAAAGCCCCTCCCCGGGGCTGGGAGGGGGCGGGGCGCTCTGCTCCTCGCACTCAGGCCCGCTCCCCTGCTGCAGCCTCGGTCTCTCCCGGCTTGGACAGGGTTTCACGGGAAGGGCGAGAGGAGCTGACACGCGGGGGTGGAAATGGGGTTGCAGAGATTCCCCCACACAAAGCAGAAGTGACTGCTATTACAAAGCCTCTGAACCCTGGAACAGAGACCCCAGGGGCCTGCAGGCTCCGAGAAAGGGGAAGGCGAGTTGGAGAGATATTTTAGACTCCCCTTTGGAAGGAAACCCAATGTTTGACAAAGCCATTTCTAATAGACGTCGATGATGAAAGAGGAGACTCCCAAACTGTTTACCTGAATGCTCATTTCTGGAGTCCTGCTGAGCATGTGGTCTATTTAAGTATGCTAATTAGCTACACCGATGCATGCTTCTGTTTATCCTTTAGAAATATATTTTTTTAAAGGATAATTAAACAGATGGGCATCACCCTCAATGAAACGTGCCTGCAGGTAGCCCTGGCCAGTGGTTCCCCCCTAGATCACCTGGGAACTTAATAGAAATGCAGTTTCTCCTGGGAGCAGACACCCTGGAGGTGGAGCCAGCCCCCTGTTTCAACGAGCCCTCCAGGTGGTTCAGGGGCCATGCACATTTGAGAACCTTGAGCCTCCCTGCCGAGCCATTTGTCAATGCCTACCTGGCCACCTTAATTGCTAAGGACTCAGGAGGACATGGGCACTTGACATCTGGCCAGAGACCCCAAATTTAACAGCGACAGAAAACAACAGAGCCTCACCTCTTCCTTCTCTTTTGCAAGGCGGCGTTCGGGGGTCTTTTTGCTCGTCTGTGCGTGATGCCGATGTTTGGAGTTTCGGACTCTTTCTAAGAAAGCTCGAGCTCTTTCTGACGTTTTCCCTCTCCTCCAGTTTCAGCCTCAACGCAGCCACCCTGGACAGAATCTTCTTCTTTATCCCCTCCGTTAAGTGTCCACTTCCTGGGGTTTCTTGCTTCTTCTTGACCTCCTCTGAGGACGTCCCTGGGCGTCGGCCGTTCTGGGCTGCCGCGTGGCTGAGCCTGTCCGCCCCTGACTTTTTCCCGTGGCCCCGGGAGGGGCCCGCTTGGAAGGGGTCTTGCTGTGTCTTAGGCGCTTTCTCCGATGCACGGTCTCCTGACACAGATGCCGCAGTCGCTGACAGGGAGCCTGACGCGTTTGTGGGTTTGGTGTCCCCACTTTGGGGTGCCTCTCGGTCGGGTTCCTCAATTTTGCGGCTTATTGAGACGTCCGTAAGGTTTCCTCCCAGGCATGAGGGAGAAGGCTGCTGAGCAAGACCACGGGGCACAGGTGCATGCCCCTCGCGCTCAGGCTCTCTCGCCCCCTTTGACTCGGGACACGCACACGGATGATGTCTGGGCAGAACCGACGCGTCTCCAGGGCTGTCAGGAATCTGACCTGAGGCGTCGCTGTCGGTCCCAACAGATGTGTGCGTCGTCATTGCAAGGCAGTCAGAAAGAGGTGACGTGGGGAAAACAGAACCTGCGGAGAGGGCTTCACCTTGCTCAGCCGCCCCCCAGCGACTCGCGTGCCTTTCCTGGCTTCCGCTGCACCCGCTCGGACCTGGCTCCCCACCTTCGTCGGAACCCGGGGCTGGCACGGTGGCAGGTCCTCCGTCCACTGTCTGGCCCGAGTTTCCATCGTTCGATTCACTCTCGTCTCTGACGGGCCGCGGGGAGGATTCAGGAGGCTGCTGGGCTCCCGCCGTCCACATCACCACACCTGTCTCATCGACGGGATCGACCGAGGACTCTAGGATTTGGGGGCCGGTCAGAAACTGTTTAAGGAAGACAGGGTGGCCCACACTGAGCTGGCTTTCCTCTTGGTTCCGACTCACACTGTTCACATTTTCCTGTCCTCCGGTTCTGGAAGCCTCCGATGGCAAATCTGTGGCACGTAACTCCTCGTCCACAGGGTCCACAGATGACTCCAGGACTTGGGGTTGGCTCAGACACTGGAAAGAAGGACTGCTCTGATGTGTGTGACTGGCTGCTTCTTCACCTTCACGGATTTCTCCGTCATTACCAAGGGCCGAGCCTGACTCAGCCTCAGCACTGCGAGCTGATGCTGTCTCAGAGGGGTCCGGCTCAGGCTCGGTGGCACCTGCCTTTAGAGCATCGGCGATGGCCCAGACCCCGTCAGGAGTCGTGGCTCCAGCTTCTGACGCCTCGCACTCAGATTCTGTCAGTTCTCTTGGTGGCCAGACTTCTAACACAGAAGCCTCTAGAGTTATAATCTTCAGCTTGCTGCCTGCTTCCCAGGGTCCCGGCCCACAAGCTTTCGACACCTCCGGGAGGGTCTGAGGGAGAGGTGGAGCATCGCTCACGGCCTGACTGTCACTGTCCACGGTGGCTGCAGCCACCGCAGACACGCGAGTCCCCGGGCCTGAGCTCTGCCCTCTTTCCTCCCCAGAGTTTGCCGATGCGTGGTCCAAGGGCACTGGGTTTACGTCCCCGTCTGCAACAGATGCCGTGGGCCGGCGTTCCTGGGACGTATCTTCAGAAAGACAGTGCTGAGACGGCAGGCTTTCCTGCCGGACGCTCTGAGTCATTTCACTTCCTTTTTCTTGGAAATGCTCCTCGAGGCTCCAGTTGTCTGCTCCGTCCACGGCCCGGCTCTTCTCTGCAGACTGGTCGCCAGCGTGAAGCGGGGGATCGCTACAGACACCGCGTCCCCCTGGCAGCACAGGGGCACAGACACAGACCCCCGGGCCCCCGGGGGCCGTGCAAAGGCGCTCTGTTGGCGATTCGGTGGTGGGATCATTTAAACTACAGACATTGGGAGGAAGCGGGAGCAGGTTTTCATCTGGTGCCTGAGGCAGGCTTTCCTCTGGGCCATCATAACAGCTGTCCCCGGCGATGGAAACAGGGACGTATTTGGCGGGGTGGACTCTGGTGGCAATGCTAACCGTGGGTGTGTCCCCACTCTCCCCGGTGACCTGAAGACAGTCAAGATTAGCAGTCAGTGTTGGTGGCTCCTCCTGGGGCAACTTCACAGTTAAATTCTGACTGGCGGACGTGCCCGTGGCGTCCGAGGCACCGGTACTGGGGCTCGCAGCACCCCCTTCTTTACACGGCACGGAGGAGTCCTCCGAAGACGGAGGCTGCCTCTCCTCCAGTCCACCTGCGGTGCTGGGGCTCAGCCTCGCCGGGCTCGCCTGCCCCCGGGAGGCCAGCATGGAGGTGGTGTTCGCCACCTTGGCTAGGCCTTCCCCACTGGCACCGCCACCGGCTTTCTGTGGCATGTTCCAGGTGGAGGAACTGCCAGGAGGAGGGAGCACAACCGTCTGTCCATCCTCGTGGCTGCTGCACGTGGACTGCGGAGGCTCAGAGCCTCGCGTCCGACACAGACCGTCCCGCGTCTGGTCATCCGGAGAACGGAACTCGGACACCTCGCTCGGACCCTCTGCCAGCTCTGAGTCCACGGAGCCAGGTGCCTGAGGCAAACGTGTATCCACCGGCGTTGCGATGGGAGAACCCACGGTGTCCCGTGTGCGAGGGTGGCCTGCTGCAAGGCGCTGCACCCCACCCTCAGCTTCTCTGTCTCCTGGCTTGTGGCACGCGGTTTCCAGGGTGCGGACGATATTTGCCGGTGCAGGGGAAGCCACAGAGCGAGCCTGGGGCTCCCCGGGGTCAGCGCTGGCCTCCTGGGGGACACGCACCGACAGCTCACGAGGGGACACAATTGCACAACTGGTTTCTGGGGGGCTCAGCTCGAGTCCCAGGTCGTCCAAGGAATGCCCAGGTGCATGGTCTTCTCTGCCTTGTCTGTCCTCACTCTGTGGGCCTTGAGTAGAGCTTTCCATCCCCAGGTGTTGGACCAACGATGCATTTTCCTTGTCCATCCGCCCTAGGTTGGGGGAGGAATTTGTTGTGGTCACAGTAAATGCAGACTCCTGCCCGGCAGGCTCCTCCGAGAAAGCTGGCATCCAGCTGAGAGAGATTCCCGCCCTGGCTGTGTCCTGAATTTGCACCTAGGAAGATGAAAAGTGATATTAATATATTAATAGAATTGTTCCTGGGAGAGCCCACGATGGGGGCAGAACCATACTCCCAAGAGTGTTAATCCTTGATGAGTGTAATAATGGACAAGAAGAGCAGCAGGAATGATTGAAATCTGAGCATGAATTCCCAAACTCGCCACTAGAGACTTCTTGGGAAAAAAGGCAAAGTTAAGCAATTGTATGTTCCAGGGGACCCTTGGTTAAATTGCCCATTACAAGCAAAAAGCCTCCTGACAATCGTCATTAAATGATTCTCTCTCTGTCTCTCTCTCTCTCTCTCTCTCTCTCTCTCTCTCTCTCTCTCTCTCTGTCTCTGTCTGTCTGTCTGTCTGTCTCTCTCTCTCTGTCTCTCTCTCTCCCTCCCTCCCTCTCTCTCTCTGAAAAAAGATGAAAACAAATTGAATGTTAACTATTTTGATAAAGTAAGTCCTGAGACTTGGTACCCCGATCCCTTCACACGCGTCCAGTGGCACACAGGACGACAGCATAACCACACTCCTTCCGTCCTACCCCAGGGTTGCTCGTGGCCGGCGGTAACTCACCTCTCACATTACCTTTCCAGAAAGATAAAATTTCACACGAACATACACAAAAAATGCAGTGCTCGTCAAGAGCACCGAGCAATCTTTGCTCCCGGATGTGACAGCTTGCTGGCTAATAATGTTTCTAAAGAACAGAGGCTGGTCCTCTCAGGCCACCTTTAACGAAGTAACAGGGTTACGACTGGCCATCAGCACGGCCAATTATTTCTGCTCCGGGAAGGTTATAAAATCCTGGAATGCCTCCCCCACTTTAAAATAGATGCTCTGTGACAGGGCAATCATGTCCACAAGAAATAGGGGGCCCAGGATTGCTCAGGTTTTGGGGAAGAGTAAATAGAGGCGGAGAGAGGGGAAGGGATGGGGGAGGGGGGAAGAAAAGAAAAGAAAGGCAGGAAGGAAGAAAGGCAGGAAGGATCTATCCACATCGTGAGGTGTGACCCCATAATGGCCCTATTTATTTGAATGTTCTGTGATGTCAGATATTGTTTCATGAAGCAGCAAACTCTTCAACTGAATTCCTGACACTTGAAATTTTTAGCTCATCGATTATCTCGACACATATCAGAGTCTCGCCCCGCCCAGGAGAAGGGAATCACTGCTAAGTGCTGGCAGCACACCCATCTTTGCTCCTGGGACTCTTGCTCTGAAGGAGCCACGTTCAAATGTGCAGAAACGGAAGACTGGCTTTAAAGACAGGAACGGGGGCTGAAATGTCCCTGTGCTCACTGCAGCTCCGGGGTCCCTCAGCTTGTGCCCCTCAGTCCCAGGTAAGAACCCCCGATCCCTTCACACGCGTCCAGTGGCACACAGGACGACAGCATAACCACACTCCTTCCATCCTACCCCAGGGTTGCTCGTGGCCAGCGGTAACTCACCTCTCATGTTCTCCTTACAGCTACCCCGATGTTCCTTTAACTCAGATTTTATGGGCATACAAGTGCCAACTAAGCAAGGAGACATTTACTATCATTTCCTTCGTGATAACATCTGTGAGTGCTGGGACCATTCACCCATTGGACAAGTATTTATCGAAGGCCCCCAGTGTACTGGGGAGAACTCCAGACAGCACGGGCAAAATGCCCCCTACTGGGTGCTCCCATTCTGTGCTGGATTCAAGGCCTGTCACACTAGCCGATGTTTCACAAGCACTTGCTGAAAGACGGGGGAAGTGAATGAACTATACACACCAGGTGAGACCGCTCGGCCCAACCCCTTACGACTCTAAGTGTGAAAGGTTTGGACTCATGTGTGTACTCAGGTGTGTGCTCCTGACTTCGGGAAAACTCTATTTTAAAGGGAATTTAACCCTCTGTAGGGGCAGTACTGGGTCACACCCTGCTGGTTTTTTTTTTAAAGAAAAAGGCATTTACTCTCTTCCGAGATCCCTTTTTCTTTCTCATATTCAACTGGGAAAGGGAAAACAGAAAGATAATTTCTGGGAAACAAGAAGCGAAGTTTTAAAAAGGTTTCGAGGAGTTTAATGTGTGCTTAAATTTCACCTCCAAACCTGAACATCTATCTGCAACACAGGTAGAGAATGCTCTTCTCCTTGCTATTTTGGTGCGTGCATTTTTTCATAATGACCTGTAGTTAAACATACGGGAAGATGAAGCATAGAAAGTGTGTGCAGGGAAACTGTCTCATCAAAACAGCAGGCCCTCTCTCGAGCCTGCCTCCCCTGCCTGAATTTCCACTACCCATGTCAGTCCTTTATTTTAAGATCCTGCCATCATCACAGTACCATCGGTGCCAACAGACATTTATGGGGTAGCCGCCATGTGCAGAGTTCTCTGCCGGGCACTGGACACATTTTTCCAAAGGGCTCAAGGTAAAAAGCCACTCTGTGACTGGGGTGTTACATACTCATTATTGCTCGTTCCCATGCCAACAGAGTGACAGGCTGATACGGAGAGAGGCTGACACCTGGAGAGGGTGAAGCCCGGGACAAGTAGGCTCTGATTAGGGTGAGTGTGGTCACTGGAATATGGCATCATGGCCACGGTGGTGTTCCTCACCTCACAAGATAGTCTTGTTCCTATTAAAGCATACTCACTCCTCTTCTCTCTTGCTGTAAAAATAATATTCTATTTTAAATTAGCTTGCTGAAGCCCCACATGTAAATATATGTGTATATATATATATATATATCATGGCAAATCTTTGACCGTGTAAATTCATTTACTTGAACAGCGTTTACCGAGAGCATCTGCTATAGACCAAGCTCCGTTCTAAGCTCCGGGGATTCAACAGCAAACATAACGAAGGCATCCAGGCTCTCGGAAGACATGTTCAAGCAACACACCCCGTCCCTGGGTCGCTGCTGATGGCAAATTCCGTAAATTCGATTTTCACTCACCAGTGGGGTTTTCTCAAAGTGGAGCCTTGAACAGCCCAGAACGTAAGGTCAAGGCTCACGGCGTCGGTTCCAAGGACAGGCTCCTTAGGCCTCACGCCGAGGCTGACTCAGAGGGCAGGAGAAACCACAGACTCCCGCCTTTCAAATAAGTCGGACCTTTCTTCTAGGTAAGTCACGATGAAAGACTTCCAGCAAGCGGTTGTCATGCTTCTCAGCTATTCTCATCGTGGAGGGCGTGGTTTTATTATGTAGGAAAACTGTCCTCGTTCAGGTGAAAAGAAGGAGGGTTCGGGGCTCTAGGAGGGAGCCCGGGCTGGTGTGTGGGGTGTGGACGTGGAGGAACGGCCACCGGGGTTCGGCTCAACCTGGTGCAGAGTGTGCATGATCCCAAGGCACGTCTTTGGCCTCCTTGGCCCTCTGCCTCCTCCTCTACGGCTAACCGCACGCACAGGGGCACCATCCTGTCGTGGGCTCGTCGCTCGCTGGCGGTGGTTCCCCTCGTTCTCTGTGAAAAGGAAGTCGTGGCTGGGGCGAGGAGAAAACGGGCAGAGCGGTGCGTGCTGGGCTTTACGCAGGCCTCCTCGTCTGGCTGGCAAGACGGATCTAAAACCACGGCACCACCGTCTCTCCTGCGCTGATGAGGAGCGCAGCCTGGCTCCAACCCCAAGGGCGAGACCGCACAGTGGGCGGGACGAGGGCCGTCGACTGTGAAGCATCGTTACCTGCAGGGCACAGGGAAGCACCGTGGTGCTCCAAGGTCAGGGAGAGGATGGAGGGGGACAACACAGAAGGGGCACCGACCTTGCTGGGGGAGGTACAGCCACCAGATGGCAGAGAAGTGGGCTGGTGTGGCCAGGCTGGGCGAGCAGCAGCCCACCCTCCCTCCACTGGCTGGCGGGGAGCAGGTGGTCTCCCGGGCACAAGCAGGGGCAGAGGCCGAGGCCTTCGAGGTGGGTGGGCTGCGTGGGGTGGGGACCAGGGGAGAGAACGGCAGCCCTGGGAGTCTGGGACCACGGTGGCGTGTGTCGGCCACGGCGGGGCTTGCAGAGGGTGTCTGGACGGTAGAAGATGCAGGAGGCCTTCAGAGCAGGCGGGCCACGCCCAGCTCGGGTTTCTGAGTAGAGACGGCTGCAGGAAGGAAGGGTATCACGAGGCCGAGGCTACAAGGTCACGGACGGACCACGTTCTGGACCCCTGGCAGGGACAGGCTCTGTGGGATGACCACAGACCCACATCCCCGACCCCGGCCAATGCTGAAAACGACAGGACTTCTCTTCCTTTGTCAGTGGCCTTCGAGCACCCTCAGCCGAGAGAGCTTCACATCCCGCTGATTTGAAGAGAAACGGTTCACGGAATTCGATTGCAGAGCATGACTGACGGGCGCGTTCAGAGCTGAGAGGCCGTGAACGGGCTCGCGAGGTTACCAAGGGTCAAGGCTAAGAAATCGCCACTGGGGTCCCACGGTCAACGGCAGAACCGGGATGGAAAGCCAGGTCTGTCTGGCCGCAAAGCCCTTTCCAGCTTTTCAGAAAAGTTAAGACACATCCCACCGAAGGGCTGGGAATTCCCCGGATTTAAGTTCAGAACTTCTGGGCTCCCGAGACCCTTGGATATGAGATGATCACGGTCCTTATCACACGCAAAATGACCACGTGTTTATTTGCCGGCTTCCTCACAAAGCTGCAAGGACAGGCGCTCTGTGCGACTCGTGTCTGGATTTCCAGAACCTTAGACGCAGTAGGGGCTCGATTAATTCTCCCGGATGCATAAGCACGGGAATGAACACAGGGAAGGCGGGGAGGGGGGAAACCAAATTTAATGCCACTTCCGAACCCATTTTCAAAAGCAGCCATGAAGCTCAAAAACTCACACTCAGCTCACACAGCATCTTCCAACCCCGTCTCGATGCTACACGCCTCCGATTTTACAAACACATCGTTTTCACTCGTGGGCCCTTCCGAAGAGTCTGCCGCGGATCCCGGGGAAAGGTGTGTTGCCGCGTCGCACCCCTCGTGACGTTCAGGGTCGCACACCTGCTCACTAACGAGAGCGTCCTGCAGGACACTCATCGGAGTCGCTAACCGGAGAAGGGGGTCTGCGCTAAGATCCCTCCTCTCAAACAGCTTCCCATCAGCGGCAGAGACGAGATGTCCGTGGAAAAGATAGATAATAATAGATAACAATTCCCGATGAGTTGTGCTAACGGCCCAATGGGTGGAGCTTCGCTGACAGCGCTGCTCTGGGACGGAGCGATGTCACCACTGACGCCCCTCTTTCATGGAAGCGCCAGACCCCCGCCGTGCAAACACCAGAGGTCTCACTCTCCTGCGACAGGTATCATCAGCTCTTAGGTTAAGTCTCAGGAAACGTCTGTGCTGGTGAGAGTGGGCAGATGTGGCAGATGTTCGGGTTGACTAACTCAACAGCATCCCCGAGCCCCCCTCCCTCCCTCGCTACTTCCAATTCAAGAAAACCACGTACTCTCCCCGCTTCCTGCCTCCTGAGATGGAGCCGAGGGGTCACCTCTGGACAGTGAGATGTCCGTTCTGGCTGGGAAGGCGGATTCCACTCAGCGGCTTCCGAAGAAGCTTTGCTTTCCAGATATGAGGTACGAATAATGGTGGGCGCTTTGTCTGCCACGTTCCCGCTTCCTGTCATGAAGATGCGATGCCTGGTGCTGCAGCTGTCACCTTGCGACCGAGAGGCAACCAGCACGAGAATGAAAAGCCAACGCACTACGGCTGGTGGAGCAGAAAGAGAGAAAGGGTGGGGGAGCTCGCAGGCATCCTGTGCCACCGAGACCTTCTAGCCCCAGACTTCTTGCGAAGTGAACATCAAAGGTCCTTACGATTGAGGCCGTTATCAGTTGGTTATTCCATTAACTGCGGCCAAAAACAGCCCTAATGGCCACAAGAGGAGAGGGCTGAGGGAACGGCATGAGAGGTGCACCCTGGCTCCCTCCTGGGGGCCCTGGGTGAATGTGGGTGGGGCTCCGTTTGAAGGACAGTGTCACAAAGGGCAAAGGGCTGGTCAAAACGCCAAGAGCCAAGAGATGGAAAGGGCCTGAGTCGAGATGAACTTGAAGGCAAGTGGGGGAGGGGCATGGGGACATGTGAGAAGAGAGGCCAGTGGCTGGAAAGGCCAGACGCGACCACCGGGGTGGGGGCCGGGAGGGTGGATTCGGCTGGACAGCACCTGCAGGCTCCCACATGTCCCCCGCTGGGATGGTTTTCTTCCTTGAACTCCTGTTTCTTTTTAAACGTTCTTTAAATGTCCTTTCCTCCTTATCCGGACTAGATACAAATAGCGTCGTGTCCTTCAGCGGTTGTCTACACATCATCAATCCCCCCTGTGGTTTCGGGAACCTGTAAACGGGGACTTGCCCAGCCCCCAGCCCCCAGCCCCCATCCGCCAGGGCTGCTGGAGCCTCACGCACGGCTCACCTTTCCTAAATATCTGCTGAGCCCTCAGCACCAGCTCCGTGGCACACAGCCATTTGTCATTCGATAGATCAGATCCATACCATCTGGGCCTGAGAAAGTGAAAACAGCCCCCGCCCCCCGGCCAAGAAAGCTGAAAGGCAACCGAGAATATTTCAGGAACGTGAGTTTATTTTTGGGAGTTGCCGAGCTGCCCAGAAAGGAGCTTCGCTTAAGGGCTTTGAAAGTTAAAACAACACTTAATAAAGTGGAGGACACTTGTCTAAAATCCCCCGAACTGACACCGGATCCCGAACACCCCTGTCATTTGACCGGCTCATCTGCGTGCCATTCCCTCCGGGGAGGGCAGGCGTCTCCAGCCAGCTGGCCGCACGGCCCTGTCCTGATTTCTTGGGGGAAGTTGCAGAGTTCGTAAAAAAAAAATACCCGTCAGATCTCTTATGGGGAGAAGCCCAGGTTTGCACAGGGACACCTTTCCCAGAGCGAAGGGGCGCCGTGCGTCCAGTGGAACCTGCCCGGGGACACAGTGAGCACTGGCCTCCGAGCCAGGAGCTCGGCGTGTTTGTCCCTGTTTCCGGCGACATGAGGCAAGTATTAGTAAGACGATCATGAAGCCACATACAGCCCTTAGCCCGGGGCAGGCGCTGTTCTGTGCTCACCACACACAGATGCAGTGAATGCTCGTAAAACGGCACAGAGATGGACGCCTTGGGGACTTTGGGTTGGGTCCCGATAGCGAGAAAGCCACACACAAGAGGATCGTTGGGGGAGGTAACCCCCACGTACAGCGGGTCAGAAAAAGCAGCCACACAGTCCCTGCGTGCACCTGTGTTTCTCTGCCACTGGGAGATAAGCAAACCGAAGAAAAATGGCGTTGGGAAGGCCAGGGACTTTTCCTTGAATTCCACACAAGGCCTTTCTGAACAGTGTTCGGGGCTTGTCGCTGTGTCGTGAAGAGACAGGACTCAGACGAGGAGGGGAGAGGCAGGCGGAGCAGGGAGCCGGACAGAGGACCGGGCCTCAGAAAACCCAGGGTTTGGGCCCGGATGCAAAGGGCTTCGGAAAAGTCACCGCATCTCTCTGAGAGAAGTGAGAGGGTTGAGAGCACCTCTTGGCCCGCACAGCTTTGGTGGGCCGTGGCCTGCCGCCACGTAAACACCACAAACACTGCGAGGGGGCGTGAACCTCCCCTCCCGTGTGGAGCCAGGTTTTCCTTCGACTCCTAAGGCTTCTAGATCTAATTCTATTAACGGTAAGAGTTGTCAGGGGAAAGAACTCAGTATGTCGCCCTCTGTCGACTGCTCCGTAATGAGGCCGTGGGGCCTGGACAGGCCCGGGGAAGACAGAGCGGGCTGGGGGGACGGGTCAGCACAGAGCCAGCACTCCCCGGAGGCCCAGCTTTCCTGCCTCCCTCATCCCCGCTTCTCTCTCCTCTGCCCGGTAGGTGGACCGCACTGTGTCAGCACACGGGCCCTGTCGCTGGCCTGAACAGTTCTGGAGGCCCACAGATCTGGCCTGTGCCAAGGAAAATCATCTCGGCCACAGAATGGACGATCAGTGGCCATTGGTGTCCCCCTACAAACTGTGCTAACCCTTTTTAGGGCTGAGAAGAGTTAGGGCTTCTTTTTCCCAGGAAATCTCATCTTACCCACACAATCCTGCATATAATTTCGGGGTCTTCCAGAACCCCCCTGAACCCATCGATCCCCATTTCAGAGGCCCGGGGCCACGGGATGAACCCCTGCTGTCAGTCATGAGCCGGGGGTGGGAGTATTGTTGACGTCCCACAGACGGAAGCTTCTCTGCAGACTTCAGAGGCGGGTAACAAGGGGGAAGAAATTGAACCTGAGGTTCTAGGAGAGTGTGTTTTCAAATTGGTCTCTCTCTTCACCATTTCTAGAGTTTGTGAGCAAAACCAAAACCGAGGCGGTAGCGATTCCTGTACCGCGCTGACAGTAATACCGCGTACAGAGCGAGTTCTGGTAAACTTCAGAAACAGGAAGTACTCGTCATGGTGACTGCGTTACTTCTCTGCTTGTTCAGCATGACTACAGAGTTCACAGTGCTGATGGCGTTTGGCAGTGAAGGCATCCGAATGTAAACGTAAATAAATACGGGCAGGTCCCCTCTCCGGGATGCTCATTACCAGACAACGAGGAGAACGTGCAGGCTTGGGGCTTGAAGAGCCCCTAAAAAATGCCATGTCTCTCTTCTAACTATCTGTCCTCAAGTTTGGCTTCTGGGCAAGCAGAAACATCCCAAGGAGTACAGATCAGGAGGATACAGCTTCCAGCGGGCAGCGACGGTTACGAGATTAGATTCAGAAGCAGCTTCTCTTGTTGAGCAGGAGAAACAAGAGTTCCTGGGATCGTGAGAAGCAGCACAGGGTTCGTCTTATCTGACTCGGTGCAAGACGCAGAGTAAAGGCTCAAAAAAATAGGTCAAATGCGTGAACGTCCATCAGATCTGTCCTTGGTCCAGCGTCGACACAGGCAGGAAGGCTTCGCTCCTTCGGAGTCTGGTTCTCTTCTCATTCCCTGTCGAGTTCTTTGCTGAGACATTGATCTCCTACCTGAAAAACTGCCCAAGATTCCTGTGCTTTGGTTAATATGTATTTTTCTACTAAACCATAATTCTTCTTCTTCTTCACTAGTAACTTGGTACTTGGTTGGCCTCGGTCTTCCTGGGATCAAGTCTGAAGCTATCTGTTCCCATTTGAGCAGAGAGAGAGAGAGAGAAGCATCTCTCATTTCCAGCATATACCACCCGGAAGACATCGGCACGATTGTACTGGTGAGCACCAGGGACCGAACGGGATAATAGCCACCTGACCACGGCCCAGAGTTGTAAAATCACAAGGTGCTACTGCAAGGTTACGTTTAAAAGACTTGCGCTTGAAAGATGAAGGGGATCAAAGGCAGGATGTGGCAGGGAGGGTGGTGGGGATGTGGGTGTGTGTGTGGGGGGGGAGCATGGTACAGAGTACACCGGAAATTCAGGGACCTCTTTTGATGGAGCCATGAAAATTCACTTTCCCCTCGTAGATGTAAAGGGAAAAGAGTGCTTGACAAAGAAGCTTCTGGGAAGCTGAAGGTGCTGGGGAATGCCGTGTGAAGCAAGAAAAAAAATGCCTGGGATTTAATGCCGTGATGATTTGAGCTAGGAAAGCAAAAAATACGCTTCGCGGATGATCGCACTTACGGCGATTTGAAAATTCATAGATATTACTTTCTCACATGCATGAGTTAATGCAATCTCTTTATTCTTTCTCTGGAACTGACCTTGTCTTTTTCGGGAGCTTCCCGATCACAGGTTGGGGCTTGGAGAAGGAACGGAGACTAAGCTTTCCCTCTGACTCAGCCAGCCGCTCATCTGGTTACCTGAACAGGCCTGTGGGGAATGCTCAGTTCTGCTCACCACGAGGCTGCTTCCTGGAAGCTGGCGTCTGAGCTGCCCACACGGGGAGAGGGGTGGGGGCTAGACCCCGTGCCCCAGAACAGGAGCAGGGAAAGGTGCTCTGCCCTTGTGGTTTCCCTGGGCTAATTCTAACACCATCCCAAAGTAAGAGGTGAGGTCAGGATGGACGTGCTTCTGGGCCCTGAGTCCATCTCTGTCAGCCTTTGTGTGCCAGCATCTCTGCGGACGTTGTCCGAGGCTTGGGTATCCTGTCTAAACCCTCGCACGCTCCTGCTTTCTGATCGTGCAGAGAAAAGACTCAGATCTCCTATGAACAGGAGAGCTTAGAACACTCGCCTCTCAGCAAAGCCCGACTTGAAAAGTGATCGTCCTCGTACAAAAAAATAAAATAAACACCTGTTTCTTTTCATCTGTTTGCTTTCCTCAGCGCAACCCTTATCCCCGTGTCCCCCTCAGCTGGGAGGCGACCTTGAGTCTCTCCTGAGCTGCTTCGGAGGCAGAAATGGAAAAAGAAACATTTTTTTTTTTTTTTTTTTTTTGCTGCTGCCACCCTGTCTGCACTACCGGCAAATGCATTAGTTTCCTAGGGCTGTGCAACAAATTACCATCGACCGGGGGACTGAAGACAACACACATCTATCTACGCTCTCAGCTCTGGAGGATACAAGTCTGAAATCAAGGTGCCCCAGGGCCCAGCTCCCTCTGACGGCGCCACGGAAGGATCTGTCCTCGTCCGTTCACCTCGTCTTAAGTCATTACATCGGCAGAGACTCTGTTCCCGAGAAGGTCACACGCCCAGGTTCCAGGTGGACGTACATTTTGGGAGGGACACTATGCGACCCACGATAGCAACTCGCTCTCTGCCCAGCCTGTCCTGCTGGCCCTCCCTCTCCAGTCTGCCGTCAACGCTCGGCAGTGAAGCTTTGTCACTTCCCTGCGGGGTGTGGACTTTAGCGGAGGAGGGAGAGTGTTAGAATGACACCCTACCAGCGGGACGATTTCAGGGAGGCTGGCACTCTTCTGGAAATTATGTTTGTGGCGGAGGTGAGCGAAGTCTGTTGGGAGGGTGGAATTCAGTGCCACCAAGAGGCGATGCCTTGTCCCCTCCAAGGCGAGCCCATCCTGGAGCCCTCCAGGCCCTGGAAGCGGCTTCAGCACTTCAGAATGTTCTCCCCTCCGCTGACGGAGAGAGAGGCAGTGACCGGAAAGCTCCTTAGGCTTGCTGTCAGATTTAGACGCCAAACGAGAAAGGGTAAAGACGGAGGGGCAAACGGTTCTCAGCAGGGTTATTTTCCCAGCCATCGCCATCATCAGTCTGACGGTAAATGTGAAAGCACTTGTTTTTTAAAAATCGCTTGGAAAAAAAAAAGAAAAGAACCCAAACTCTCAAGGCAGTATCAAAATACCTGTGCTGACTCAGAAAGATCATTCTTCAAGCATCAGCAGAAAGGGAACTTACAGAATTGGCAGTCTTGCCTCCTGCCCCGCCCCCACACCCACCGCCGCTCTGCGGATGCCGTGGAGGTGGCACCTCGGAGGGGGTGGGCGAACACGATTTGTCACGGTCCTGTCTCACCTCCTTCACTAGATTTAATCCAGTTCGACAAATGACATCGACCGGCGCTGAGTCTGTTCACATATGGATCAGACGCAGGGTCTGTCTCCACGTGGCTCTCAGAGTAACAGCCTACAAAATGCAGAGAGGGGAATAAAACAGTAAGGGAGGAATCCATTCCCTCTCCATCCGAGGAGAAGGAGCGAGGGTACCAGGGAAAGACCCCGCATGCATGTATTGGCCGCCTATGCATTTACACTGACTAATTCCTGTATTCATCAAATCCTGGTTGAACGCTCTCCATGGGCCAGGAGCCGTCCTAGCTGCTGGGGGGAAAAACATCACCAGCGAAAGACTCTGTCTTCTTAGAACGTACATTCTGTAAAAGGAGGCAGATACGGTCGAGGAAGTCCGCAGATGTTCTGTGCAGACAGAAGGGTGAGGAGATGACAGTATGCTCAAAGGCACTGGGGCAGGTGAGGGCTCCATTCTCCAGAAGAACCAGGATGCGGGGGGCGTGGAAAGGGAAGAGTGGGAGCAGGGAGACGACGTGTGAGGAGGCTGTCGCTTAATGCATCGCATGTGGCGTTCAGATTGATTCAAGAGGCTCCACCACAGCGTGACAGGAACTGGGGAGGTGGTGGCGTTGTTTTAAACATTCTCAGGTTTTGGTGTCAGGAAGATAATTGCAGCAGCACGTGGACGATGTCTCAGAAGAGGAAGACGCCGGCCCGAGTTGTCTGGGAAGCCGCCTATTGCAAGGGTCCAGATATAATTAGGAAGCCTGGGCTACACTGGTGGCTGGAGGGATGGAGAGTGTTGTGCGTTGAATCTTGTTTCCCGGAAAGATACATTCAAGTCCTAATCCCTGGCACCTGTGCATGTGACTGTATTTGAAAACAGAGTTTTCGCAGATGGAATCAAGTTGACATGAGGTCACATTGGATTAGAGTGGGCCCTGACCCAATGGCAGGTACCTGTCTAAGAAGAGTGAAATCTGGACACAGTGACACACAGGAAAATGCCACGTGGCCACCGAGGCAGAGATTGGAGCGATGCAGCTACGAGGATCGCCAGCAGCCACAGAAGCTACGAGAGCGGGCCAGGACCTGCATCGGGAACCAGCCCTGCCGATGCCTTTTCAGAAGGTGGCCTCCAGAACTGTGAGGTCATCCATCTCTGTTGTGTTAAGCCATCCAGTGTGACACTTTGTATGACAGCCCTCGGACACCGATACAGAGAGGAAGAGCCTGACTCGGGAGACACTGTCCAAGGAGAGTGGCCGGGATTTGGGGGCCGGAGACGAGGTGTTTCCAGCTCAGGGAATTTCACTATAAGCTCTTTGAGGGGCTGTGACACCTGTTGCTATAATACTTGATACGCAAAGTAGATGCTTAATAAGCATGTGTCAGCTCAGCTGTCATCTTTGCCCTATAATGACGCCTCTGTACAACTTGGTTGTTTGCGTCGAAGTTCTAACAGGGACCCGGGGGAAGGTGAAGGAGCGTGCCCGGGGCTGCCAGGAGGTGCAGGGTGGTTTGGAATCGTGACAAGAGATGTCTGCTGGTGCCGTCTCTGATCGCAGGGGCCTGGGAGAGATGCTAGACACCCCGGTGGAGTGCAGTGGAATGTGTGCTGTGGTTCCTCTCTCTCTGTCACCACAGGCCACATCCTGAGCTCCGTCCTCGGCCCTGATCAGCAGACGGACTGCAGCCTCTCTGAGTGCACCGGCTCGAGGTGCTCCTGCTCCCCCACTCCCCATCAGCCCTCCGGATGGATGAGCGGAGCGTCCCCGCCACCTCGGTCCTCTGGATCCGGCCTAAGCTCAGAGGCTTCTCTGTCCTCCCCGTTCTCAGAGGTGCAGAGACTGAAGGGGTCTGGCCAGGAGCATGTTAACTAGCCTGGTCTGCCCGACCGGTGTACCACCACCAGCTCCGCACGCCTGATGCAGAGCGACAGACACATCGAGAGGATGGAAACTGCAACGTTCCAAAGGAAGCCAGAGGTTGGAGCTGGTCCGAGCCTTTGTGCATCAGAGTCGAGGGAGGAGGATGACAGCAGAGGCCCCAACCCTCCTGATCTACACACACCTGGTTCCACCCAAGCCAGACCTTGCCTTCCCCTACCCAATATGTCCCCTGAGCCAATTAATGCTCTAACATGGGCACTTTCAATTATGGCTAATTACACTGAAAGCTTGTATGTTCCGTAAAAACTGGGTAAGCTCTTCTTTGCAATTAGATCCGCTCGCAAAGTAAAAGCAATGAACTAGCCTGCATTCCTTTAAAATATATGGGAAAACTCCCAGCTTCATGATCACGGCAATTAGCTTACGTTATCGGGACAGCACGGAGGTTCGAGTCGCATCTGGGCACCCGAGATGGCTGAGTTCAACCAGTTTTGGGGGTAACCTCGTTATTCTCTCCCCTATTAATGGGTGACGGACGTCACAAATCGCAAAGATAAGCACCGAGGAATTCAGGCCCTCGGCACGTTGCCTGAAGGGAAGGAATTCTCACGTAGGACTTTGAAAAAGCAACATTTTCACCAATGGTATCTCCTCTTCGAATGATTGCTATAGAACCTACCAGCTCTGGAGAAGTCCTCACCAGCCAGGTGGTCAGCGTATCTTGTATCATCTGGTGGTGAGGCGTAGACCAGCCTTGTTGGGCAGATTCCCGGAGGCTGGGGAGGATTTGGCTGGAGCCTGAAGAAGCTCTGTCATCTCAGCAATGATGCCGAGTGCCCGTTTGGGGGAAGTTATCTGATCCCCTTGCCCCGAGAACTGGTCTGACACCGGCCCAAGCTGTTGGCCTATGGTTCTAACTAAAGAGGCCATGGGCTTATTTCTTGAAACTACTTATTTAAAAAAAAAAAAAATTATTTGAGTAGCTAAACACACACACACACACACACACACAGTACAAAATTCACAAGGTACACAGTGACAGAGCGTAGGGTGACAATTCAGTGTCCCTCCTACCCCTGCCACCCTCTCAGTCTTCTCCACCAGAGGCAACCACAGTTATCAGAGTTTATTTTCGTTCTGAAGAGAGTTAAGGAACGCAGACCTAAAAGGGAATCAGGAAGCTAGGTGAGGTCGTGGTTGGGGGGTTGCGGCCGAGGGCCTGGAGTCAGGCAGACCCTGCTCAAAGCCAGGAGGCCCCACGTCCCGAGCCAGAGCCCAGAGAGCAGCTGGATTTACCTCGCGGGGTTGCGGAGATCATTGAACCTCACCAGGGCTACCCCACGGGCGTCTTAGCACAGTCCCTGGTGCAACTTCCCTCTCAATAACCCGCAGCTGTGAGTAGGGACTGGGCCATCCAGTGTGGGGGAGGGCGGGCGGGGCGGACCGAATACCTCCGGGAAAAGCCCTAAGCCTTTGTTATTCACAGTGCGCTGGTTCCCAGGGAATCCCTGGGAGCCCGTTAGAAACGCTGGATCCCCGGCTCCGCCCCAGACCTGCTGAATCCGACCTTCTGACAAGCTCTCCAGTGATGTGCGTGAGTTTGAGAAGCGCTACCCTGTAGGAGCCCAGGAATCCTGGGGGGAATGGGTAGATTGTGAGCCCTTAGACGTCTCATGATGAAAACGTGTGGCAAAAATACTTCTGAGGGAAAAGCCGTTCCCCTTGCCACCCCCAGCTTGCTTGTTCCACCTACACTCTCTCAAGCCCGGTGACCTGTGACCTACTACAAGACCACTGGAATGTGTCCTCTTTTGTCCAGCAGCTTGATAGTAACCTGAGAGATGGCCTGGTGGCATGTTGTTTTTTAAAGTGATACAAGAGACACAGTGGAGCCTGCCCAAAAAGCAGCAGGGCTGCCAGGATGCCAGCTGGGACACTGAGGCCCTGGCAGTGGGGGGCCTAGCTAGAGCTTGTCATTAGAAATAAAGCCTGCATAGGGCGAAGGCTGGGAGGCCGAGGGGGTCTTGGTGTGACAATTGCTGCTGTTTGCCACTCGTTCCAACTCGGTAGGCTTTGCTCAGGAATATATGACATCCAAGAAGCAACGCTCGCTCTCCTTTAAAATAAAATTGCATGCTGTAATGGTGAATAGGTGCCATTATGTATTTGTCAACACCCGTAATAAAATGTACAGCACCAAAAGCGAACCTAAGGTTAACTGTGGACTTCGGGTGATAACGACGTGTCAGTGGAGGTTCATTGATGGTGACAAAGGTGCCACTCTGGTGGGGGCTGTGGCACGTATGGGGGCAGGTGATATATGAAAAAGATCTCTGTACCTTCCGTTCAATTTTGCGATGAACCTAAAAGCACTCTGAAACGGAAAGTTTATTTTTTTAAAAAAAAAGAGAGAAAATTTCATTTTGTCATTGGATCAGCTGTAGAAGAGGAAAGAAAACCAAGGTTGAGGCCTAGGGCTGCAAGCTTTCTAAAATTCAGTTACAGCAGCAACAACTAAGAGCTGGGCTGTCCGACCCAGAAGCCTTTGGAATGTGCCTAGTGCAACTGAGGGATTGAGTTTCAAATTTTATTCAGTTTTAATTAATTGACACGCACATTGAAAAATGGACATGTGTGTTTCAGTTACAAAAAATGCAAGTAGGTTTGGAACAATTTGGGTACGTGGATCTACTCTTTCAGCTGTTAATTTCATGAAGTCACAATCCAGATCAAGCATGTCTGATGAATATTGCCCAAATTGAGAAAGGCTATAAGTATAAACCACACTGCACTTTGAAGACATCCTACTGAGAAAAAGTAAAATATCTCACTAATAACTTTTCTATAGATGACATATTGAAACAATATTTTGGTTATACTGAGTTAATAAAATATTAAAGTTTACTTCACCTGTGTCTTCAAACTTATTATTATTTTTTTAAATGTGGCTTCCAAAAAAACTTAAATGACATATCTGGCTTGCCCTCATACACTGCTGGTGGGAATGCAAAATGGTGTAGCTGCTGTGAAAACCAGTGTGGTAGCTCCTCAGAAGGTTAGATGGAGAGACCACCCAGCAATTCCACTCATAAGTATTTACCCAAGAGACCTTAAAACAGATGTCCACACAGACACTTGTGCTGAATGTCTGTAACGGCATTATTCATAATAGCTGCAAATTGGAAACAGTCCAAATGCCCATCGACTGGTGATGGGTAAAATAAATGTGATATTTCCATATATCATAATAATATCCAGCCATGAAAAGGAATGAAGTATAGATAGATGCTCCAACAATGACACTCGAAAATATTATGCTCAGTGAACGAAGGCAGACACACCAAAGCCACATATTGTGTGATTCCGTTGAGATGAAAGGTCCAGGATAGGCAAATCCAGAGAGCTGGAAACTAGGGTTTGCCAGAGGTAGGGGGAAGAGGAGAATAGAAAGTGACCATTAATGGGTATGAGATTTCTTTTAGGAATGATGAAAATATTCTGGAATTAAATAATGGTGATAGTTGTACAACTTGTGAACATACACGACATTACATATGTGGCTTCCATGAAATTTCTATTGGGCAGTGCTGGTTTAAGTGAAATAACAGTTTCTCTCCCAGCTGTCACCAGTGAGGGTCCAGAATTTAGTCAGAGCTCATCGACATGGAGTGATTTTCTCAACCCGCCCCCATCAGGGGACATTTGGCACTGTCTACAGACATTCTTGGCTGCCAGCTG
The DNA here is from genome assembly GCA_004027375.1 of Macroglossus sobrinus. NCBI lineage: Eukaryota > Metazoa > Chordata > Mammalia > Chiroptera > Pteropodidae > Macroglossus > Macroglossus sobrinus. The sequence goes on along the minus strand of PVKZ01002895.1, from coordinate 155,500 downwards.
GGGCGGGAATGAGGAGCAGAGATTGCTACTGGCCAGAGATGCTGCTAAGCATCCTGCAATGCACAGGACAGTTGCTCCTAATGAAGAATTATCCGGCCCCAAATATCAGTAGCATCAAGCTTGAAAAGCCCTGCCCTAGAAGCTGCTCCCAGCTTCCTTTGCACCACCCAGATGTACCAGAAGGTACATCCTGGGCATGACCTTCCCAGAATGCTTTCTCCTGGAGTCCAGACACAGCCCAGGCATTCTCAGGCAGTGAGCTTCCTGGGGCGCCCGCAATCTTGGGGATCCAGAGATACTCTATGCAAAGTTCTGAAAGAGCCCGGAAGTTCTAGAATGGATTAGCTGTGGCGTCCATGAATCTGTCTTTACTCTCTGAGGCTTCCATAATGTTAAACTTACTTTAAATTAAGCCTGCCTCATGCTGGGTCGATTGTCGTTTTTCTTGTTTTCTCTTCCACGTCAGATTTTCTAAGCCAAAGACAACTGGAATTTGCAAAATCTATGTCACGAGTGGACTCCTTCTCTGACATCTGGAGCAAAACCCTGAAGAAGGATAGTTTGACTTGCTTTGAGGTACTTTGTTTTAAAACTATCCTTTCTGCTATATTAGTTTCTTACGGCTGCTGTGACAATGAGCACAAACACCATCATTTAAAACAATACAGATTTCTCATCTGACAGTTCTGAAAGTCAGAGGTTTGGCACAGATCTCACTGGGCTGAAATCAAGGAATCGGCAGGCCTGCATTCCTTCCAGAAGCTCCAAAGGAGAAACCTCTTGACTTTTCCAGCTTCTAGAGGCTGCCACATCCTTGTCTTGTGGCCCCTTCCTCGACCTTCAAAGCCACCGTCATGGCATCTTCAAATCTGTCTCAACTCTGATCCTCCTAACCTCCTTCTTTCACTTAGAAAGACCTTTGTGATCACATTTGGAACACTGGATAATCCAGGGCAATGTCCCCATCTCAAAGCCCTTCGTGTAGTCACACCTGTGACCTACCTTTTGCCGTGTATAGTAACATGCACAGATTCTGGGGAATAGTTGCATGGGCCTCAGTTTCTTCTGGCAGCTGGACCTGGGTGATGTGCTGGGGTGGTCCCTCGGCCAGCCCCGCCCTGCCACCCTCATTCTGCAGGGAGAAGAGACTAGGATGCATTCACTTTCTCAGAATTGTGCAATTTCCCCAGTCTGAGTGCTGAGGTAGTCAAATGCTGGCTTTACAGATCCTAATTCTCAGTGCTCCACACCCCAGAATGGTCAGTGAGAGGCTTACAAACTATTTGCTATGGGCTAAGTCAAGTCCTCGCCCCTCAAGTTCATACGTTGAAGCTCTAACCCCAGTACCTCTGAATATGACTGTATTTAAAGATAGGGACTTTAAAGAGATGAATAAGGTAAATAATGTCATTAAGGTGGGTGCTACTCCAAAATGACTGATGTCATTATAAGAAGAGGCGATTAGGATGTAAACAGAGAGAGACACCAGACACGCACAGCCACAGAGAGATGGTCACACGAACGCACAGTGAGAAGGTGGCCATCCGCAAGCCAAGGAGAAGGGCCTCGGAAGAAACCGATTCTGCCTACTCCTTGATCTTGGACTTCCAGCCTCTAGCATTGTGAGGAAATAAATTTCTGTTGTTTAAGCCACTCAGTCTATGGTACTTTATTATAGCAACCCTACTGAACCAAAACACAACTTTTCCATATTTATATCTTTGCATAGTTTGAAATGAATCTTTTCATATTATTTTGGTTTATCAAGCTTCTGAAGCTCTTGTCATACTTGCTGAGATGAAATCCCCTTCCATATGGCCTTCCGTGTGACCTAACAGGTCACATGACGATGTTCAACTTGGCATGTATTGAGTGAGCTCTTCTGTCAGGTACTGTGGGTGCTCAGTGAAGCCCACCACTGACTCATAAGGAACTGCAGTCTAGCAGAGCAGATGAATCAGTATAGTGTCAAATCCCATGAAATGAAGAGCCATAGGACCACAGCCAAGGAGTGAATCAGGGTTGGATGGTTATATCAGAGTCCTGAAAGTTAGAACCTCAGTGAAGCATGAGGGCATTAAACTGAGAAAATGACCTTAGCTTAGGATCCACCAATGACCAAATGGTGGGACCACACGTGAAGAGTTTAATCTTTTTCTTATGAAACTAAGCTCCTCAAAGTAAGAAAAAAAAATGTATGTATATCTTTATAATTTTTTATAAGCATTTTCCCATATCTAAATATTTTGAAAGCATGATTTTTAGTGGCTGCATAGTGTTCTAGAAAATTTCGTATCATAATATTTAACCATTCCTTCACTCTCCATTGTTAAGTATGTGGATTGTTCCCAATGTTTCATTATTGCAAATTATGTGACGATGAATATTCTGGTCTAGCTGTTTACACCTCTGATAATTTCATTAGGTTAATTACTGAGCCAAAGTTTGCTTTTTAAAGGTATTATTAATATATTTTGCCAACTTGCCATCTGGAAAGGTTGGACTAGTTTATATTTCTACTTTTGTCTTACACGACAAAGCCTGAGTTTCCTCACAGTCTTAATCAACACATATTATTACTTTAAAAACAATCCCTGAAAATTGAAGAAGGAAGGTTGAAAGGGAGGGATGGAAGGAGTTGATAAATTTATGGTGTAATTGTATACTTTTTCGTGAATTGCCTGTTAGATTCCCTTGCCTATGTTTGATGAAGCTGTTCATCTTTTCATACATTTTCTTTGTCTATAGATCACAAGTACTTCTCTATGTTTTTATTTGTTTTATTTTTAATGTGAAAAATTCTTATATTGACAGATCTATCAATTTTTTTTCCCTTTATGTTTAAAAAGGCTTTTCTCACCTTGAGATCCACATTTTCTTCCGCTTTCTTTGGTACTTATTTTGGTCACTGATGTGAAATTAGAGATTCAGGGGACTTCAGTGTCTTGGAAACTAAGAGATTTTCGTGTTTCACCACGTCAGCTCACACTGAGGAAAGAGGCCCAAACAGGAGGAAAAATGACTCCAGGACATTCAGCTGGTTAATGGCAGGAGCAGGACTAAAGTCAAGGATTGATTTGTTTTCCTTATTTTTTAAAGAAATTAGTTTTCAATAATACAGGTAATAAATAAATAAATAAATACTGTTTTCTTTAAAGATATTACATCACTAATCACCCCTGTGAATGCAAGATTCTTATGTTCCTCCTTGAAGTTTGTCATTATTATCATTTTGGTGTGGATCCTTCAGACTTAAATGAAATAATTTTATCTGCTTACATATGTATATGCAAATAACATGTACTACTATGGGTTGGTTTAAGGGCATAAATGCTATCACATTTTGTGGACTCTTCTGAAATTTACCTTTATCATTCTACATAATGTTTTGAGATGTCTATCATCTCAACAGGCCACATTTTTTTTGGCTATTTCCACAAAAATGTTTCCTTAGGCAAACAATTCTTCAATACACATTCTGGCACACATCTCCTTGGGCCTGTATGCTTTTCTCAAGAGTTAATATGGAGAAGTGAACCTGCTACACACTGGGTAATGCTTTTTTCATTTCAAAGGATATCATCAAATTATATTCTTGCTGGCAATGTACCTACCCATTTCTCCATAATCTCAACAACTTGATATTATTATCCTTTAGTTGTTTTTTTTTTTTGTCTATCTGATGGGTACAAGATGTTATATTTTTAAAATTTATATATTTTTTAGTTACTCACAAGGTCGTATACATCTTTTCATATGTTAATTCACCATTTGTAGTCCCTCTTCTATGAACTGCATATTTATTTAATTGTACCTTTTTTAAAATTCAGTTGTTAGGGATATTTTTCTTATCTATTTGTTTTTATAGACTGGAAATTAATCTTTGTCTATTACATATGTTCTGCATATCTCTCCTGGTATGTCACTCTCATTTGTTAATTTTTAGTATTTTTTGTTACATAGAAATTTTTAATTTGATGTAATAAAAATTAACACTTTTATTCCTTGTTTTGTTGTTGTTGTTGTTCTTTGGGTCCTAAGAACTTACAGCTTTCAAGGTCATAAAAATAGTTTCTAATATTTTTTTCAGTAGTTTAGAGTGTTTTTTGTTTTGTTTTGTTTTGTTTTGTTTTGTTTGTATTTAACTCAGAGATCCATCTACAGTTTATTTGGAGTTCATTGTAAGGTATCGGTTTTGTTTGTTTGTTTGTTTGTTTGTTTGTTTTGTTTTATGACTAATTGTGTCTATGGTAAAGATTTTGTTTCCTCTCTAAAACCTGAGAGGCTATTTCTATCATAAACCAAATTCCAGCATGTTCTTGGGTTTGATTCTGTCCTCTATGCTCAGTTTGGTTGATCTATTTACCTATTCGGGCTACTACCATACTGTTTTGATGACCATAGCTTTATCATTTGTATTAATAATGTTTTGCTAATCTCACATTTTTTCTATCCCATTTCAGCAAAGCATGTGCATTTTCAGTCATAGCAAAAAAAAAAAAAAAAAAAAGACCGATAAGGCGTGTTTCTGGCACTCGGCCCCCACACGAGGCAGTGATGAGAGATTTGCTACAGGGACTAAAACCCGCCCTAGCAGCCAAATGACCCTCCACTCACCAGCCTCTACTGTAGCCACCCAAATTCCTGTCACTGAACTATACTCCTCAAAATAAAACTCAGCTGTAGATAGCACACCTGTTTTGGATTAGTTACAATAAATCAAGATCTGTATTTATTTCAGTTGCCGGACAGGTGAAGAACAAGGCACATTGATAGCAAGCCAACTAGAAAGCAGAGAAAAATCCAAATCATGTGTTTTTTTTTCCTCTTACAGCAAAGTGGTCACACTTGACAAGCTCTAAACTTCCTGTTATTTCCCAAATCCTGTGATTCTTTACAGGAGGGCCACAAGTTGTAGTTTTCCTCTCTAGGTATCAGTCCGATTAAGCCCATGGTTTAAATTTTAGAATTAGAATCACCTAGAGAACTTAATAAGTGCAGATTCGACAAATCTGGGGTAACACTGAGAGATCTGTATTTTTAAACATGTACCTTAGTAGGTGATGCCAATGCAAAGAATCCAGGCCCTCACTTCTCACGCTCTGCCGTGAGGTCTCTGTGCTGTGACCGGGTTCTGTAATGACTTAGCCCCACGGGATCGGTTAATGGGGAAATGACGTCAGTATCACGCAGGTGCTGCATTGCTTCATATGCAATTCTTCCTAAGCCCAGGGACTCTGAACACCTGGAATCGATGATGGGCTCTTGAGCAGGAAGCGGAAATAGCCTTTCACTCGGCGTCTGGACTGGCAGCAGGAACGCTTTCAAGTCATACTTCAATCAAATTAAAACTGCAGGCTGCCCAGCACCCCTCTCTCCTAAGTACACTCCACGGCTGTGTGTCAGAGGGCAGGGGCCACCTCCCGGGCCACCTTCACAGCAGCCCCGCTGGCCTGGAGACCCACTTCACGGTCTCAGCGCTCTCCAGCTCACTGATTAAAGGTCTTTTGGCTTTTCTACTCAATTATCGCAATGCATATTTTTAATATCTGCCATAGCAGCCACTGGCCAACTCGAACCATCTCTCTGGATGGTCCAAGTGGGTTTCCTGGGTACATTTTTGTTGTTGTTGTTGTTGTTTTGTCCCTGGTTTTAAAATGACCTATCTATGAAGTGACCTGTGGGGAATGCTATGTTCTCCAGGAGCCCTGACGTTTTAAGTGTGTGATTTTGCAGAATGTGAGGTGTTTAGGAGTGCAACTATTGCACTAGAGCAGACACACCTTCTGCCTCTGCTTCCCTCTGCCTCTTTTTGAAAAGTAGCTCTGAATAACCTGGCGCTTTGTTCCTCAGCTGAGCACGGCAAAGATCAGGAGCAGGGGCCTCCAGAATCCCTGAGACCGCTTTCCCGGGTGTGCAACCTTTAGCTCTCTGCAGCGCTGCTGGTTGGGGGTGGAGACTGGAGCCCCCAGGGGCGACCCTTGTATTCCACTAGGTGAGGGCTCCAGGGTGCACAAGCCTGAGCCCCAGCCTAGAATCACCGCAACAGGACTTCGGTGGGACTTGGGCGCCTGCACATGTGGAAGAACCGTAGGTGATTCTAGAGCACAGCTAGGATTCTCCACCTCAGAGCCACAGAAAATCACCTGGGAGCTTTTAAAACCCAACGCCCGAGCTGCACCTCAGACCGCGTCACATCAGTATCTCCGGGGTGGACATCAGGCAGCAGGATGTTTTAAGGTCCCAGCTGGTCCCAGATGGCCCCGTGTGTAGCCAGGGTTGAGACCCCTGTTTAGCATTTTTTCTAATCCGAGAACGATCTGGTCTCTGTAGACCACTCTGGAACTTGAGTGTGCTTCTGCATCCCTAGGAATAGGGTTAAAATACAGATTCTGATTCAGTGAGACTGGTGAGGGGCCTGGAATTCTGCATTTTGGCAAGCTGACATGCAGACCACACCTACTGAGGGCAATTACTGCAGCGAGCCAGGGCATTTGGTGTCCTTGCAGGTCCAGGACAGTGATTGGTATTCGGCAGAGGTGACACAGTGGGCTTTGTGATAAGGAAGGAAGGAGGAAGGAGGAAGGAGGAAGGAGGAAGAAAGAAGGAAGAAGGAAGAAGGAAGAAGGAAGAAGGAAGAAGGAAGAAAGAAATGCTTGCATTACTCCCTGGGTCAGCCACAGAGTGGTGCTGACAAGAGGTGCCACTCACTGCCAGGGGCTGAGAGATGAGTGACTGTAAACTTCTGCCCTTCCCATCATCAGCCTTCTGGACTCCGTTTTTAACAGTCATTATTTGGGAGAAACACGTTTTATTATGCAAATGAATCCAAGATCTGAAGTCATGCTGTCCCAAATATGAAAACTATATTGCAAGGTTTGGATTATCCTTACATATTCCTATGGTTAAAAATGTGTATCTGCTAGAGACCTACTCTGTGCCCTGCCTGTCACTGGGTGGCCGTGGAAAGTTTCAAGCTGCTGGATACCCTGTTCTTACACGGACTGCCTGGCTACTAGGCTGAACTTAGATTAACGTGAAGTTTCATAAGTTATCACTACACAGGTGATAACTTATGAACCTACACAAGTGATACATTTCTACAGATCTCTCTCTCTCTCTCTCTCTCACACACACACACACACACACGAGTATGACTAAAACTGGGAAAATCTGAATGAGATCAGTAGATGACATCAATGTAATATCTTGATTATATTCCATTATACTTTTGCAAAATGTTACTATCAGGGCACATAGGCAAAGGGTGCAGCAAACTCTGTACTAGTTCTTACGATTGCATGTTCCTGTACAATTATCTCATAAAATTTTCTATTAAAAAAAGATATAATACCACCTGTAGCCAGCCCTCAATATGTTTCTAATATGGGAAGAAAGAACACATGAATTAAGAAGGTAATAAACAAAATAAATAGGAGAATACTTATTAGATGTTAACTGCGTAAGAGGTACTGTGCTGAGCATTTTACAAGCAAAACTGTAATCCTCACAACACCTCCATGAGGTAAGTATTATTATTTCTGTTTTAGATGAGGAACCTGGAGCTGGGGGAGCTTAAGTCATTTTCCCCAGGGTCACAGAGGCAGAAAGCAGTAGGGCAAAAACCAAAGTCAGGTCTCCAGCCCACCATGCTATACGAAGCATGCAGAGAGAAGTCGTAGGTGGGGGTGCTCTGCAGGGAGAAGTCGTAGGTGGGGGTGAAGAAAGTGCTCAGGGGAGCTGCAACTTGAAGGACCTGCAGGATCTTGGCCTCAAAGGATGAGCTGGGCTGAGCTAGCAACCAGCGGACTGAGGGCTTTCTGGACAAGAAGATGGAAAAGGCATCATACGTCTGGGAAGATGCTTTGTTTTCCAGATGAGGAGCCTGGGGTGCATGCCTGCTTTGCCTCGCAGAGGTAGCTGGAAGCAATATTGTGGAAGGTCTTGAACGCTAAGGGGATTTGGTGAGATATTGCTGGATCTGGTTAGCAATTTGTGAGAGCTAACAAGGCACTGATATGGTGTATGTGAATCACCAGCATTCACAAGGGAACCCAAGTGCAAGGTGTGGGTGGTTTAGCACAAACCAACCCATTCCCAGGGCCAAAAGAGCGAAGCGAAGCAATTTCCTCATGGAAAGCTGGTATGTGGAGGGAATGGAAGAGAGTATTAATGACAACGAAGGCATTAAGTGGTTGAGACTGATCATCATTAGAAACATATTGACTATCCTTGGAATTTCATCTAGTACCATATGGCTACTTATTCATTCAATTCCCAAGTGCCTATTGTGTGGCCAGCACTATTCCAAGGACTGGGGATAGATTGGTGAACAAAATCCAGTGACCGAATTCCCTTGCCACCATGAGCTCACTTTCTGTGCTCGGTGCTTATTTCTGATAAGAAAGATTCTTAACTCTCATAACCTAAGAACACACTTCCATACTGTACGCTAGAAATCTCAAGGAGGAATGCAGATCTCTCTCTGGGGCGAAGCTGGGCAGCTCTGCAGAAGGACAGACACAGCACTTCTGACTTAAGCGTGAGGATGATCTTACCCGCACCATGGCTACAGGGAAACTTAAGATGGGCAGATTGTCAGGCCTTGCCTCTGGGCTGGATCAGGAAAGTGAGATCAAAACCAAGGGGAAGGGTTGGCGAGCACCCTTGAAGATGATTCAAGTTAGCCTGGGGTACCCTCTCTGTGTTCCACTCCCCAACTGGGATTAGCTTTGGAATCTTCCATACATGTAGAGAAATTGAGGGCTTTCCAATCCTAGCCCGGGTAAGTCCTGTTTCAAGACAAATCAGAATAAGATGGCCTTGCGCTGTAAAAGCAGGGAAGGAAGGTGGGGAATAAGCACACCTGGAGACTTGCATTCAGGCAGGAGCTGTTCTACAGTGCAGCCTTGCACTTATAACACAGAATTCGAGATATGGACTTTTTCCCAGAATGCTAAGAGCAAGATACAGGTGAAGAGAGAAGCTGCTGGCCACTGTCTCTACAAAAGATACCTAAAGGTAAGTAAATAAGGCAGGAGTCAAGAATGGGCAAATGTACTAATATTACTCCCAACTAAGAATTTTTTAATCATCGCAAAATTTTAAGTTCTCACAGGCTTCAAATACCTGAGAATAAATATTTAAAATGCCTTTTGACTTCGTTGTGGAAAGATTCGCCAGGCTTTATTTTTTTGAACAATACTTTAAAAAAGTTTGATCTAGTTCCCAACGAACCCCCACCCCACGCTTTTGTGTCACATTTACCACATTTAGCCATTTGCTGTAAATCTGGCCGAGGTGCACAACTGTGTAAGAAACACAGACGTTTGCTTCAGTTCAACAGTAACTTTTTGCATGTGTAAAAGGATCCACCCTCACCGTGCCACTATCCCTGTGGCAAAATTTTCTTGCTTTAGTCAAGGTGAAATAAATGCCACAGATACAGAGATCCTATTTCTAACTTCGGGCTGCACAGAACTGCCTCTGAATACAGCTTCTGGTTGGCCCGAGTGACAGGTCAACTCAGCTACTGAGCCTAGCAAACTGGAAAAATGGTCCTACTACCCGCAGAAGGCAAGCTTTCTAAAAAGTCACGTTCGTGGTTCTGAAATAATAGTCGTGCCACAAAGCGCAGGTCAGACTTTTTGAGCTGACAGCTGGTAAGGTGGTTGTGCACTCAGTGAATGTGTGAGTGTGCATAGGTGTGTGAGCAACCTTGATAGAGTGTGTATATAGTGTGTGAGAACTTTGATAGAGAAAAGAATGTGCACGATTTGGATGACCTTGGTCCCAGAGATGATGGCCCATTGTATTTAGCTGCAATGCCAGGAAAAAAAAAAAAAAAGTGAGGCTGCTGGTTTTCAGAATTTAGTTTAGGAGGCAAGCCAAGGATGACAAAAGGGGGCTTCTTCTTTTACTTCCTCTCAACTTTTGGCATTTGAGGGAGTTAGAAATTGCCTCCCATCATCATGGATCCAAAACTAACATTGTCATTAGCACCTCACCCTCCATTTACTCTTTTTTGGCCACTTTACACCCCTTTGACGTTAAATAATTAATTTTCCCAATGAAACACTCAATGTAGTCAACCAACTGTAAAAATGCACTCTGCTGAGCCAGGAAGAGCATTTTATGGAGAGAAAAGGAAATGCTATATTTACTGACAGGAAAAAAAAATTAACATTGTCACTGAATTTTGTATTAATATTTGGCCAAACCTCCTCCATAAACTTGTCTTGGGCATGAATCTGTGGTCACGGGCACGTGATCCGCAAAGTGACGTGGGTTAAACAACCCAACAGATCAATCTGGCTCTCCTGCAAAAGGAAGGTGTCAACGAGGCTTTTATGTGGCTCATCTGGCGAGTGGCACAGGACAGTTTGCGCAGTAAAAAGCTCCCTCAGATCTGGAGATTTTTAGATCGCCTATCTTATGACTGGGTCTTTACAAATCAACGTATTCGATGTTTACCTTTTCACAGAGACAGGTAAATAAGTTTGACTGCACTTGGGAATAGTGTATTTGCTTTGGAGTATGTCTAGTTTTCTGTAACGACAGTACTAGGTTTGTGCAACACATTTGGAGGAAGGGAGAACACAAGATATAGTAAATATAATTGATAAAGAACTTTTCTTAAGTTTTTTTTTTATATAAAAATGAAATCTTGGCCATACTGCAGCATCGTTTCAAAGCCCATTTGGAACCCTTTAAAATGAGGAATGCAATAAATTCATACATCAAGCACAACCTCATCCATGCATTATTTATTCCCATGATGTTAATTCCAACTCTTTCAAATACACCCTCAAATCAATAACCGGATAAAACAAATTTACTTCCTGGCAGTATTTCCTTAGCTTCTTTTAGACTTTGTGGTCTCCGGAAAAAAAAAAAAAAACATCAAACACACATCCGATAAAAACATCCCACAGCAAAATCCACTTTGTTTACTTTCTCCAGCGATTCTGCAAAGCTTTCAGACACACCAGAATCTGTCATTTGTACTATGAATTTCAATCAGGCCAGCACGTACCATTTTCAAAGTGCCCCCGAAAAATGACTAAAAAGAATGTTTGGGTTTTTTTTTTTTTCCTTTAAAGGCTACACCCAAAACACTTGCTTGAAAACCTTTCTGAAGAGTGGCATTACCTGGTAAAACAAATGCGCCAGACAAAATATCAGATATCTTTTTCCAGCTGTCCAGGATCCCATTAGTGCCTCTTACTTCTATCTGTCTTTTGCTATAATTAGGATGGCTTAGGGGTTATCTGGGCCTTTTTTCAAAACCAGATTTCCTTCCTAGTGGCTGCAGCGGCAGCAGCAGCAGCTGTCATTCACAAGTACCCTGACGGCAGTGTGGCACAGCAATGAAAATGGGAAATGAAGGGACACACACACACACACACACACACACACACAAATACCTCTTATCTTGTAATATTTTTTAAAAAGGAGCCTTACCTGAGGATGATCACTCTGGTCTGGAACCCGGCTTGTTTCCAAGAGGTTATTAACCTGCACCCCTTCTTCCTCCAAGTTCAAGTTCCCTTCTTTGGGGAGCGTGCCTGGTGGAGTTTGCAGGGTGTTCGCTTTCTCTGCTTGGGTTGGAAGAGCACCGTCTCCCGCACGGAAGCGGGAACTCAGATCAGTCGCTTTTGCTTTGGCACGAGAGCTCTCTTCTTGATCACCGTGGGTTAGTGGGTGCTTCGCAGGTTCTTTGGGATGGAGGAGGTGAAGGGTGCCTTTGGTTGCACTGGCGTTCAGGTTGGGGCTCAGCTTCTCGGGTGTTCCCTTCATTCCCGGTCTCCTCACCCCAGCGGGGTTCTCTGAGCCCCTCTTGCTCCACAAATCCGTTTCCTCTGCTCTTTCCTTGGCCGTGGTCTCCACACCCTGGTCCATCTCTGACTTTTCTAACTCACCAGACAAGCGCCTCACCTCTCTCTCTCCCACTGCTTTATCCATGTCTAACAGATTGTCGCTGGCAAATTCCTCTCCTGCTCGGGAGCTGTCTCTGGTTTCCCCTTGAATTCCTGGATAATCATTTTCAGCAGAAGCAGTGGGTCGTTTATATCTCCCCGGGTCTGTCACCGTAGACGTTCCATCCTGCTGAGGTCCCAACGTCAGAGTCATCCCTGTTTGCGGGGATGAGGGACTGTGGGTGGAGGCTCGGTGGCGCCTTACCCTCACTTCTTGGGCTTGTGAGTGATAACCACAGAAGCCAGCGGTGGCCTCCATCAGCCCGGTGTCATCTGACACCCCGGGCCTGGAACCCATGTCACTGAGGAAAGGCTCGCACCCCCCCAGGCCACACTCACCGAATTCCATCACTTCGTCATCGCTTTCTAATAAAAAAACCCGTTCCGTCCCCTGCAGGTCTCTTTGCCAGACTGCATTAGAGTAATCCGTCATAACGTCGGAACATTCCAGATACTCCAGGTCATCATCTGAAAACTCCTCCATGTAGGTTAGGGTTATCTCTGGGCAAAGTTCATAGTCACTGTCGGAGTCTTTGCTGGAAGCCTGGGGGCTGGCTCGCTCGCTGACTGTGGCCCTGTCACCTGGGCAAAGGGAGGTGGCAGCCTCCGGCAGTGGTAGGCTGATGCTGATGTATTTCTGTACTTTGGGATTTTGATGACGAGGGTTTAAGTCTTCGTCATTCGGGCCTTCGTCGTCGTTTGAGGCGCCATCCGTTAACTTTGATGCTTCGGACGGCATCCTCCCGTGGCAACACACATCTTGCTTGTCGGGAACATGATTCACGTTAGGAAAAAGCGACCCGTCTGCAATTTCCTTGGTGTTATTGGGATCACAACCCTCTTCCGTTTGTCTTGTTTCTTTAAAACCCAAGGGATTTTCAGAACCGGATGCGCTAATGTCATTACTAGCCAATAACGGGAGTGAGCATAGAGGGTTAAATTGGGACGAGGAGAAATCAGTTGGCATGGGTGTAGCCAAGGAGGGACTTTCTTCTTCCTTATAAGGATGCTCTTTCCCATCAGCTGGATTTGTGCTGTTCTGCTCATACATCCGTGTTTCATGCTCCCAACCTGTGTCCCCGCCATCTTTCGGATTAGGAGAGCGTTGTGGGTTCTCTGACGAGCGCTCGACTTCGATGGAAGCAGAACAGCAGATCATTCCAAAACAGTTTTTAGCAGAGATTTGGTAAACAGCAGCGTCATTTTGGGTACAGCTAGGGTGAAGAGAACACACAGGTAAGTTTGCTGTGTTTGGACGTGCGTGCTGACATCTCTTGTTTCGTGGCACACACAGAGAATGGCCGTGGTTTCTACCACATGCTCACGGAGATCTGTGGTCTCCCTAGAAAAGAGTCTGTGGTCAGAGGCAACTGGCTGCTGGTCTCCAGCTGCCCCCACTTCTGCTAAGAACCCCGGGAAACTCAGCATTGTCCCTTAAGACATTCTACAATCTTACCCCACGTTGAAAATGCTGAGAATTACTTGGATGAATGAGGAAACGTTTTGTATTCTTTTGTCCTCTCGTTCTATTTTAAGCCATTTTTATGCTATTGAACTTTGAAAAACCATTCTTTTTTGGAGTGAGACATTGTGCACAGATAACTGAAGTATTCTACCTCGTGTAGTGGATCAGCATAAGCAACAGCTCTGTTTCAGACCATGATAAGAAGGCATGGTTCTTGCCGGGAGGCTGTAAAGATAATACAATACTAGGATCATGTGTACGAAGAATATGCATTTCCTCTTTAGTTTATCATGACTATGAGATCTAAACCACAGCCAGTGAGTCCTCTGGCTGGAAACCCATGTGTCCGCTTACCACCCTGACTTACATAAATCAAGCCAGGTGTTCAGCTTGGGCCCAGCGGGGAGGGAACTAAAGCCTGGATCCCGCCGAGCCTGCTCTCCCTGCTCCAGAAGGGACAGTGCTCCTGGGGCCTCCTCCTTCTATTGGCTGGAGTCACCTGGAACCTAAAGCCTGACGGTGCTTTTGCCACTAGGATCCCTCTCCAGGCTCTGCAGTCCCCGTAAAAACTGGTTGCGCTTGCCTGAGAATTTGCATTCTTACTGATCTCATTCAGCCTCATGGTAATTACAACATCGCTGACCTCACTCTATGCATTGTCCAGTTCGGAAGTCAACAACCATTTGCAGAAGGCAGGAGCCGTGAGTCCGGCTCAGACTTAGAGGCAATGCTTAGCCCTTTGTTGACTGATCTGGGTAAAATATGCACAATCACCTAACCCTGGCAGGTCAGTGTCAGACACTCACAGCTATGGCACGCAGTCTTCCTCATCCTCTCTTCTGCACTGAAGGGACCCCTCTGTCCCCTCAAGCTCATATGTGTTCATCAGCCCTCAATCATTGGGTGCCAGCTCATAACTAATTTTATTATAAACTAATTTTATTTTTGTTAATACATTGTTTTGTTGGCAATCTGGTTCCCAAGCAGATGCCACTCGGTTGGCTGGGGTTGGCCCAGCCTGGCCTGTAGCTGATGTCTGGCTTTACATGGGGAGACCGAAATTTAGGACAACATTTTTTTGGGGGGGTGGGGAACAGTACTTATTCCTGTGTGTTTAACAAGACTATCCTGAGGTTCAAATGAGAAAATCGATGTGAAAGACCTTTGCGTCACAGAAACTTTATGCCACACGCATTCTATAAGAATGCGGATAGAGGTGTCAGCTAATGCTAAGGGGATAGAGGTATTAGATAACCCTACTATGGCAATCATATTGCAATACAAATGTATCAAATCAATACGTTGTACACCTTAAACTTACACAGATTTCTATGTCAAATATAACTCAATAAAAAAAGAAAAGGATGGAGACATGCTAAGACCAGATTACGTCTGATTCCCAAGAAGTGTACAGAATAATCACCAGGGAGCTCTATTTAAAATTCTTGGATCAGAACCTGGGGGTAAAGGGCCAGAGAATCTGCTTTGAAAGGTCCCAACACATTCTGCTACAAGTTGACCTTGGCCCGCCCTTGGAGATATCCTCATTCTCATTATTAATTATCTCATTATTAATTATGAGCACATTCGGCTCAGGTATCTTCAGTTACAGCTGATGGAGGAATGGAGAGAAAGACTTTTGCTTGAGGTTCACGTTGCTCACACTATTATTCCCTTCACATCTCTTTTCGGTCAGTTCTTTGAGATGTGGCCTCAGTGAAGAGCTTATAAGGAGCATAAAACAGCACCATGAGCTACTGGAAAAATCCCAAGTGATTCCAATTTCCTGATTTACCCAAGCCATGATCCCTCTGCCAGAGAAACCACCTTTCCTGAAGGTGCCATGACATGGAAAAAAATGGAAGAAAACAAGACCAAAAGACACAATGAACCAGGTAAGAAATCAGTAGAGGAAGTAAACAGAGATGGTTCTTCAGAATCAAGAAGGGAAAACAAATGAATTTTAGAAAAATATAGAAAAAAAAACAATTGGGTTAAATATATCTAACTTCCCAATAACTAAATAAACAGAAGGGAGGATGTTATGATTTAGTAATGTATGGTTTTATGGAACGTGTGTTTTAGCTGACATGAGATTTACAAGTCATCCTAAGTACACGAAAAAAGAAGAGAAACTGGATTAAGTATAATTAACTTCTCACTGGCTAATAAACGCTTTCGAGAGGGTTGCGGTTTGTGGTCGACATGTCCTGAATAATTATCTCTAAACATCCTTCTGAGGAGAGGGAGAAAAGTGGGCAAGAAACCCAGCATGTGTTACAGGCCTCCTGTTAAACAGTGTGCTGGCTCCTCTGTGTGTGCAAAACCTAGGCTCAAAGTTGTTGAACAATTTCCCCAATGTGACAAAGCTCGTAAGTAATGGAGCTAGCGTATTCCCACGCTAGAGCCTTCTGACTCCGCGGGCTGGCGCTGTGTATCCTGGGAGAAAACAAACATTCAGAGAAGGGAAATCAGAGTGTGGGGTAATCATTTTTTTCAGATAGAGTGTTTCTATCCTAAATCTTCATCTTGACTGGTCAATTGACAAATCAGTGTCCAGCATCTTCTGGTGCCCAATATTATGCAAAGAGCTGAGGAAGAGTCAAGGAGAAGCATAAAACACCAAGCCCTAAAATACCAAGAATCCACTGGGGGAGATAATATTGAATTTCTCAGAGAATCTCGTAAGTCAGTTTTGTGCTAAATGTATGGTACCAACTGGAAGAGGGAGGGTAGGGTGTTCAAAGAAAGGACTTCAGTGGTAGCAGCTGAAATGGTGTGACTCGAGTTGGGGTTTAGAATCTTTGCAAGATGCTGGCAGAGTGACCTGTGTGCCCCACAGTGATTTGACAGGAATGCAAAACCATCCGGCAAGAAATTCCCTGAACAATTAATGAAGTTCCCTCCGTCCAGATCTTTCCTTTCCGCTGAAGGAAGCAGCAGCATTCCGCCACCCTGCTGTCAAAGTCTTGCTTGCATACTCTAGGTTCTTTCCAAATTAATAATATCCATGTTGAAGAAAAAGAGCTACATGTGACCTTAAGTGGGCGGGGCTTCTCCTGCGCTTGAACCCCCTGGGCTGGTCTAAACCAGAGGTTCTCAAACATTCTGGCAGGAGGACCCCTTTACGCTCTCAAAAATAATTGAGGACCTCAAAGAACATTTGTTTATGGGGGTTACATCGACCAATATTTACCACAGTAAAGTTAAAACAGAACAATTAAAGACATTTATTCATTTTAAAATAACAAAAATAAATTCATTATATGTCAGCATAAATAACATACTTTTATGAAAAATACCTATATTTTTCCAAAACAGAGTAAAATACTATGAGTTGGCATTGCTTTTCATTTTTTTCACGTATCTTTACTATCTGGATTTTTGTATCTGCTTCTGCATTCAGTGTGATACAATACCTTATTTTGTTTGAAGTATATAAAGAAAATCTGGCCTCACCCAGATATGTAGTTATAAAAGGAGTATTTTAATAGCATTTTCATATGATTACAGATAATCTCCTCTGATACTATACAAAGATTAGTTGCAATGTGGAATCTGAAACCGTATCAGTGAACTTTTCCTACTCGTTACATAAAATCCATTGGTCTTTATTGCATTGTACATGCATCTTCTACTCATGTGTGATTTGGAGGTACTGGGAAACTGTCAAGTTTCTGATGAAGGATACAGCTTTTCCAAATTTCTAGTGAGGGAAATAATATGAATATTAATTTATCATAATGAGGTGAGTCCATTCTGTGCCAAGTGGCTGGGTAGAAGTAGAAGGGTGGAGGACGTCAGCAAAATGGCACAGCGAGGAGTTCCGGAAATGTTCCCCTCCGTAAAAGCAACAAGAACACTAGCAAAATTTGTCTGAATCCACTTTTTCAGAACTCTGAAAATTAACCCCAGGCAATCTGAAGAATGTTTACTTAAAAAGGGGCAGAATAGAGCTGGAGCAATGGTAAAGCCCCATTCCCAAGGAGCTGCCATCATGTGACCTGGTGATCTTTATGTGACCTGCTGATCTTTATGATGTGACCTGGTGATCTTTATGATGTGACCTGGTGATCTTTCTGTGACCTGGCTCATGCTCGCCCAATGTGAATGTCCTAGGGGACTTTCTCAAAAAAACTTCAGAGGCAATTGTTTCACATCAGGGCTGCCCAAGGCAGTGAAACACAACTGAGAAAAACAGTAGGCTAACCAAATGATTAAAAGAGAAAGAAAGCCAGGGAGTGAGATGTCCACAGAGGATTTAAAAAGCTCCAGCGTATTCTTGGCAATCTAGAAGGTCATGCACATGTGCACAGCTGTGAGCATGCCCAGGGCTGGATACGTGCTCAGGAAAGACCTGAGGTCAGTCACCTCTAACTGACCTTAAGACTTCGCAGGTGGTAAAGGCAGAGATGTCACCCACCTGGCTGAGTGTCAAAGGGCCGCATGCCCCAACGTGTGCACAGAGCCTCTCAGCAAAAACCGGCAGACTTACCGGTTCCAGGCATTTAAAGAAATTTCTGTCCAACTAAGCTAACTGGGCAGAGACTTCAGTGGCCATAAACAACAAAGAATACTGAATTTAAAGAATCAGTTCAGAAAAGTCACCAAACAAACAAACAAACAAACAACAAGCAGCCCTGGGAAGAGGAGAGAATGATTTCCAGAGTTGGCACCTCCCACTGTTTAAAATGCCCAGTTTTCATAAAAAAAAAAATTATAAGACATGCAAAGAAAGAATAAAATGTGGCCCACACACAGGAAAAAGAGTGGTCAACAGAAATTGTTTCTAGACTTGATAAAGATTTTAAATTAGCTATTTTAAGTATGTTTAAGGCGTGCTCTCTTCAGCAGCACATACACTAAAGTGTGTTCAAGGAACTGAAAGAAAACTTGTTTAAAGACCTAAATGAAAGCAGGAGAACAATGTCTCAATAAAGATGCAGAAATTATAAATAAGAACCCAATAAAAATCTGAGCTTGAAAAGTTCAATACCCAAAATACAAAAGGCTCAATAGCAGATTTGAGCAGAAAGAATAAAGAATGATAAACTTTAAGATGATCAATTGAGATTATCCAGTCTTTGGAATAGAAAGAAAAAAGAATGAAGAAAAGTAAAATGAGAGTCCCAGAAGGGGAGGAAAGAGGTAGAAAAAATATTTAAAGAAACTAGAAGTCCCTAGGTCAGAGAAGAGCCTGCAGTGATAGCTTCAAAGCTTAGATTTTTTTTAAAAACAATTGCATTATGATTGACATATAGCATTATATGAGTTTCAGATGTACAGTATAATGATTTGATATGTATATACTGCAAAATGGTCACCACAATAAATCTAGTTAACATCTATCACCACACATGATTATAAATTTTTTTCCTGTGATGAGAACTTTTAAGATCGACTCTCAGCAACTTTCAAATATGCAATACAGTATTATTAACCATAGTCACCATGCGGTACAGTACATGCCCAAGGCTGATTTACTTTATAACTGGACATTTGTACCTTTTGGAAAGCTTGGATTTTTATCACTGGCAACACAGACACTTTTAGTTTTCATTGAAGTGGCAGGCCAACATCGTTCAATTTTAAGAAAATGTTTGCCAAATACCAAAGGCTGAATCACCATCATTTGTCCACTGTTCTTTCAAGTAAAACTCGAACTCTGTGAAAAAAGTGGCTAGTTCAGTTTGCAACTTAAACAGTCAAGCAGGTGCTTTTCCTCAAGATGACCATCATCTCAAAGAAACCCAGCAGAGGTGCTCTGGGGATATTTCCCGTTGCATTACACAGGGTATTAAAATGGCTTTTACTGAGTTGTCAAGATTTTAAAAATTAACAATTTTTACTGATGTGTCAAAAACATTATTAAGTGAAGTTTTTATTTCATGTTTTTTTTTAATATTTATTATTTTTTTTCGGCGAGGCAAACCTTGCTTGACCTCACAGATTGCAAGAAGCTTGTCAGCTTACAATCCCTTTATTTTTATTTTTTACACCTACAGCACCTGCTATTCCAAGGTGGTTTCCCATCCACGTACTAACCCAGCCCGGCCCTGCTTAGCTTCCGAGATCAGACGGGATCGGGCTTGTTCAGGGTGGCATGGCTGTAGACTCATGGGTTTGTTTTTAACGGTGACTGGTAGCAGTGAAGAATTCTATGACGACTCATGTAGTTTGGAACCACTGCCTAGATTCATGTTAAGATACCAACAGTTTTACCATCCATTGTTTTTTATCGTCAGTCAACACAGCAGAAAGGGCAGATAACATTTCAGTATTTTTGAGAGAACAGTTTTGACCTTGTGGACCTTCTGAGAGGACTTGAGAGACTCCCAGGGGTCGGTGGACCACACTTTGAGAACCACTGATTAGTGCTATTCACCAGGGGGAGCTGTAAAACGCTTTCAGAATTCTCTCACAGGATAACACCTGGCAGAGAAGTGATGCTGGACTCTGGGAGATGGGCACAGGCATGGAGGCCTGACTGCTCTGCTCGGGACAATCCTTTACGTGCTCTCTGAGGCAGACGACTTAATCTCTTCGGGCCTCAAAGATTCACAAAGAGAAAGAAGACCTATGTCTGGGTTCCACCCCTCAGAGATTCTGATCTGATGCTCCATCCGTGGGCCTAGGTGATTTAATTGTGGGCAAGGGGAGGCTGGTTCCATCAGTGCTGGGGGTGGAGGGTGGGAGGACGCTGATCCTAGAAGTTCCTCGGGGTCCTATAAACTTAGGACGGTGTCGTGTCTTGAGGACAAGGGTTATAAGTCTGGATGAGAACGAATTGCACAGGCAAGTATCCACAGGACTAGTAACCCTATCAAATAACAGCATGAAGACCCAGGGCTGGGGAATAGGCTGCGACAAGTGCAAAAAGAAGACATGGAATTGTTTTTTTTTTTTCTCAAAACTGATATACTTTTAAATCCCTACATTTCAATCATCATCATCATCCTTATAATACCCTGAGGGTGTTGTTGTGTTTGCACACGTGTTAATTCATATATCTATCTATTCTCAGTTCCACTGGCACAAATAAAATTAAATCGGTTCCTCCCATGTGCACTAAAAAGTGGATTCCCCAGCCCATGTTGCTGCTCTTCTCCCTTCTGTCTCCTGGAGGTCATTCCCTTGCTCCCCAGAAAACTCTCCCAACAATATTAAAATTGCCAAAACTCAGATTGTGCAATCTAAGACAGAGGTCATAGGAGAGGGAGCCGATACCACTGGCTAGAGGTGAGATTTGCAATCCTCTCTGGCTCTCAGAGATCGTCCTATCTTGTTCTGTACTCCGCTTTCCAGTGGAAGAAAACATAATTTAAGAAGGGAAGGACTGCGGTGACTTCACCCATACAGCCAGAGACACGCAGGGCTGGGGAGGCCCCCAGTCCCATCCCTTCCCCACCCTCCTGGGGGCTGTGAACTTTCTGAGCCTTGCCTGCCCAGGCAGCAGGGAGGGAGGCGAGGGCTCAGCTCAGTAAATACTTATACGTGCTGACATCCGTGTCCTTGCCACAGTCATAGCACCAGGTGAAGGTCAATATTTTCTTACACTCAGTGTCTGACTTGCCTAACTGCTGCTATCGATCTTGTTCGTTGAATTATTATTCTGAAGCACTACAGGACTGAGAAAGGGTTGATGTTTTTTTCATGTCCCAACGCTATGTTGGTTACAGAGACGAAAGAATTCTGATGCTGGATACGCAGAGGATTTCTTGCTCATATTTTCTACGAACAGCTACGTACATTTTGAAATGGATGATGAGATTCCTCATCAATGTATTTGGTTATTTAGCCAACAGGTTTACTAAGCACACACCTGAAGAGCTGAGGGGGGCCTTGAGTTATGCAGCTCCCGGGCCTGTCTGCCTCTCACCCACTCTGCGCCCTTCCCCTGTCCTACTCTACATCACGGGGCTGACCCCTTCACACTGTGTCTCCCTGGATCGCAGGACCACTGGCTTCCCGCTGCGTTTGACCAAGGAGAGGCAGGAGATGGGCGGGTGGCATTTCCAGTAGGCTCCCCCTTTTCTGTAGCTCCAGATCCCCCGGGGACAGGCCCACCAGGACTCTAGCTTCATCCCCCTGACCCAAAACTAGCAGTCCTGCCACCTCCTTTTGTCTTCCTGCTAATGCTAAGGTCAGGATGACCTCACTGCTCATCCCCCACCCCTGCTCAATCACCTAGGTAACTAAGCCTGCATTTCATGCTTGAAAATGGTTTTCTGTCTTCCTGGTCAGACCTTAACTGAGACAGAAATGATTTCTTTCGTACTGACTTTCGTACTTTGGTACTGAGGCCCAGGGACGATAGTATAGAGCTAAATCAAACGCATAAGAACTGTCTGCCACGTGTAAGTCACCGTGTTAGTCACCGTGTACAGGATAAGGATGTGAAATTCCTAGGCCCTTGCTCAGAAGCTCCCCGTCTACTAAGGGAAACATATCTGCATACAGACAGCTTCAGCACAGGACAGCGTGTGCTGAGTGCCGCTGAAATCAGACCAGTCACGGAGATTCAGGGGAGATGGATGCAAGATGCTGAGGGAAGGTTTTCTGGGCCCCTAAGAGCCGAGCCAGCCTAGGAAATCCTCAGTAGGATTTTCGCTGGGAAGATGGTATCTGCCTGGGACTGGGGAGGGGCTGCTCATTCCAGGCGGACGGAATAGCCAGGCCCTCACAGGAAACAATAGATCATTCACAGTTTGGGACCTGTGGGAGCGGGGGGCTGGGAGAGGGGTCCTCTCCATCACTCACTGTTTAAACAGGACACGGAGAGTGAGAACGGACGTGATTCATTCTCACACTAAGACCACAGATAGAAACTGGGGCCGTGCCAGGAAAACAGGCCGACCCAGGCGACTTGGGAGGCGTGACCACCCACCAGGAGGCATGGTCACCTGGCAGGGGGTGGGCAGGGCCCAGATCAAGGAAAACCCCATCCCAGAGTGAAGGGTTTGGCCCTCAGGCTCCAATTCACTGAAAAACAGATCTGAGCAGCCACTTAGGGAGGAAGGAAAATCCTTCTGTTAGGTGCTCACCACATTTACTCAGTGTTCAGGGTGACGAGGCTATACTCCTGCTCACTACAGCTGACGTGGCCTGGAGCCTCCGGTTGAGCAGGAACGCCCCATTCTCCCATAGGTCCCATGGGACCTACGACTATGCACCCACCACACCGGGCGGGACTCGAGAAGGGAGGCCGGAAATCGGCGCTGTACGACCTGGTTCTCTCCCTGTGGGAACTGCCGGTTTGGGTTTTACCGAGAGATCACTGTCGAATTCTAAAAGGCACAGTTAAGGCAGGAAGTGCTCCTGGTGGCAAGGAGTGGAGAGGTCAGGGAGGCCGGGATCTTCAGGGAATGAAGCCAGGAGGTGGAACTTGAGCCCCGAGGGGAAGGATTAAGCGTTGGCTGGGTGGGGAGAAGGAAGGGCATTCCGGGCAGACGTACAGAAGCTTGGATCCGCAGGTCATGTGAAAGGGGCAGTAAAGAGACAAGCTGGTATGGGGAGTTGCAGAGGGGAGAGCTGGAGGGCAGAGGGCCCTGAAGGGCAGGGGCAGGGGCCTGGAAGGCACAGGCTCTGCTCAGGGGCATGGCATGCTTGCGAGCAAACTGCAGGGGACATCCTGCTTTTCTTCTTCACCCGACTGCAATTCTGAGCAGACCGGAGACGCAGACGGCAAAGCCAGTGTGGCACAGTGTTCAGAGACGGAGCAGCAAAGCTGCTGGGTTCACACGCTGCCCCTCCACTGTGTGACACTGGCCGAGCTGCCACATGGCTCAGGACATGAACTGTGCCTACACCAGAGGTGGCATGAGGATTAGGGGCGCTACTTCCCATAAAGCGCCCTGCAAGCACTAACTCACTCAGGAGTTCTCAGCCCCAGAGTGCTTTGAAAAAGTGCCAGGGCCAGAGGATGCTCAGGGTGGTGATACTATGATGGTGGGTACGTGTTGTTACCTATCCATCCAAACCCACAGGATGCCCTCCATGGAGAGAGAATGCTGATGTAGACCATGGACTTCGGGTGATATTGATGTGTCCATGGAGGTCCATCGATTCTAACAAATGTCCCACTCCAGTGGGACACTGATCATGGTGGGGGGAGAGAGAGAGAGAGAGAGAGAGAGTGTGTGTGTGAGTGTGAATGTGTGTGTGTGTGTGTGTGTGTGAGTTGGGGGGCAGGTAAGAGGAGATATGAAAACTGTACTTTCTCCTCAATTTTGTTATGATCCTAGAACTGCTCTAAAAAAGGTGGGGGCGGTTAACAGAGGGGGAAAAGAGGGCCCCACCAATCAAAGCAATTAAGCCGCTCTGCAGGGGTGAAGCATTTCACCGCCGGTATTTTTTAAGCTTCCATGCGACTGCATGGGAAGCCAAAGCTGTGAAGAAGCACCGAACTAACCGAATGTCAGCTCCCGTGTGCAGTAAAGCAGGTGTGGGACCTGCGAGATGATGGCAGAGGAGGGACCTTGGCCTGGGCATCGGTGGAGAGCAATTTCCTGGCTCTATTTTGACACCTTTTGTGCCTCTGGGAGCAATGAAGGCTGACCAGCCATTTTTTTAAAACAAGAAATGAGCAAACTGACTCCAGAAAGGAAAAACTTCTTTGGCGTTGCCACCATCAGAATTAGTGAACGGATGGCTGACTGCTCTTGTTGGAAGAAAACTCAAGGGCAGCTGGAAACAGTCCCCGCCCTCTGCCCCATCACCCAGCAAAGCCACCAACACTAACAGTGTCCCAGAATGTCTCTGGAAATCTCAAGGGGCATTGTGACAACAGAAAAAGCTCCTATATTAAACTGTAGAGCCATGTATGAAGGACATGGCATCTTGAAAACAGGACAGAGAACAGCGTACCACTAGACACTGACCCAGAGGACTCAGAGGGCTCTTAAAAGCACGTTAGCTTAGAATTCCGAAGGACGAGTACTGCTAATTCATCCAACACCCAGCATGCCCAACACCAGACTTGATTTCCCTATCCAAACCTGCTTCTCATCTCAAAAAAATCCTAGAGCAGGGCTTCTCACGCGCCAGCGTGCTCAGGAATCGCCGAGGATCTCGTTAAAATGCAGGCCCTGATTTGCTGGGCCAGGATGGGGAGCTGGAAGTCTGACATTCTAACAAGTTCCCCGGGGCTGCTGCGGCTGCTGCTGCTGGTCTACATCATCATTGCTGAGTGGCAAGGTCTTCGAGCTGCTTCCAGCTCTATGACTCCAACTCTCTATGAACAGTGAAAAGTCCCCTCATCAAATTCTCAGAAAAATATCAGCTGCCACTTGACTTGCAGCTCGCTTTGAGCTGAGTTCCCAGTGCACGCCTGGCAAGCTGCCCCCGCATGCAACTCGGTGGGTGTTGGACTCGGTTTCGCTTCTTTTACCAAACTAATTGCCGGGTCCAGGCAGGGGGAAATGCACAAAGCCAGAGCTGACTCCTGTCTCAAAAGCCACGTGGGAGGCTGGTTAAGGAAGAAACCGGTCACAATTTAATTGCTTCCTTTCACCTGCTGCTGTCACCAGAGCCTTGGTTCTGGCTGTGCTCCTCTTTGTCATCCTCACTGGTGCATCTCACTGTGCCTCCCCGTCGATCCCAACTCCTGGTGCCCTCTGGGTGGGCAGGTGCGGAGACCGGCCATGACAGGAAAGCAGGGAGCCGGCCCGGGGTCTGAGGGGAGCAGCCCCACGCTGGGCGAAAGCTGGTCAGAGCTGGCAAGAAGAAAGAATCCCCGTGCTGCTGGGAATGGGAATGACAAGGACAGAAAGGGTCTGGCCACAGGGTGACTAGAAGCTCAGGCTCCTTGGAGCTCAGTGGTGACAGGAGCCGCCGACATTGTGGCCTTCTCCTACAGTGCTTGTGGGGGGCCCTTTAAAATATTTCCCGACCCCCTGATCTCCTTACACGTCACCGCCTCTGAAATCCCACCAGGTGGACCACCGCCATTTAAATCAGGCCCCCAGCTTCAGACGGCTGCCCGGGGAATGGCTCTGGAGGGGAGGAAAAAGTTTTCCTTAATCCTCGTAGAGTCCCTGGCTGGGTCTGAAAAGTCAACTGCCAAGGACAGAGTCACAGGAGAAAAGCACACACGTTTTATTGAACTTGGGTCACAAGAGAAGGAGGACCCGAAGAAGTGACCAGAGCTGGCAGCTTTCAGAGCTGTTGGACACAGAAATGATACATGTGTAAAGAATTGACAAGACAACAGGGTTTGGGCCAGAGGCAGCAAAAACCCTAGAGGCAGGGTTTGGGCTAGAGGCGGCAAACTAGAAAGATAAGGGATGCTTTAACCAGGTTCGTTTGTACAGACTTACTGGCCCCAAATCCCTAGTCTCTGCTGACAGGAATGTCATCCTTTCCCCCGGTTTCACCTGGGAGTTGTATGACCTGCTTCACATAGCAAATAACATTGTGAGGAAGGGAGGGCCGAGCGACCTTCCTGCTTCCGCCATTTTTTAGAAAGTCCTTCAGCTTAAGATATTTAATATGCCAAGGTGCCCTATTTTGGGGTCACGTGTCCTGAACCCCACCAGCAATTTCACCTCAAGATGCTGTGAAGATTATAACAAAAGCCCTGAGCACGTTGTGCGATGCGTCCCACAAATCTTTCATGGGGGCCGGCTGAGAGACGGGCACCAGATACACGGCAGGGGGACAGATCAGACAGGTCTCCCCTCCAGTGGAACTTACAATCGGGGGAGACTCACCGTAAACAAACATACAAATAAACACACATCATGGCTCAACATGGGAACAGAACAGCAGATTCTGGCAGGTCTGAACGAGGAAACACTGAAACTCTGCTCAGCAACGCGAGGGTGAACTCCAGACACACCGGACAACCCAGACGATTCTCACGATAATGACGTGGCATGGAAAAAGCCAGAAACAAAAGAATGCATGGTCTGTGATCCCATTTGCATAAAATTCTAGAAAAGATCAGAAGAACACTGGAAACTAGTCTCCAGTGACCAAAGGCAGAGCAGCCGTGGTGTGAGGATGCGGGGAGCAGACAGGGGCGTGAAAGCGGGATGGCAAAGGGGTCCTAAGAAATCTTTAGAGGGCGATACTTACGTTCAGTCAATGGGGGTGATGGTTTCATGGGTGTGCACATGTGTCAAAACCAAATCAAACACTTTAAATATGTGTAGTTCGTTTTATGTCAATCATACCTTCAGAAGGCTGTTAAATATGTGTGTATATATGCACACATATACACAGTGTCGTGTGCAATGTGAAAAATAAAGCAAAAAAGGAAGGAAGGACATGCAGAAGGCAGGTGATGCTATTTTAGATGGCCCATCGGAGAAGGACTCAGGCACTGTCCTAAAAACCTTACATATATAATCTCATTTAATCCTCACTCATCTCTGCCAGGTGGATCCTTACATTATTCCCATTTTATAGTAAACTGAGGCAGATAGAGGATGAGCAACATGCACAATTAAGAAGCAGGGCCAAGACTCGAACCCAGGCAATATGACTCCAAAGCCAGTCCTTTTAAATGTCTACGTGTGGCCTCACAGAACCCTGGAAATCTCTGATTCTTAACCAGTGGGCTCCTATATACCCCTCCTGGCCTGACTCAGGCCGGTCCCCGTACATGGCTGGGACACATTCCATAGTTGAAGCTGTCCTATGGACGAAATTGTGTCCCCCTAACATTCTGTGTTGAAGTCCTCCCCAGTGTGATGGTATTTGGAGGCTGGGCCTTTAGGACGCCATGAGGGTGGGGCCTTCATGATGGAATCAGTGCCCTTATAAGAAGAGACGCCAGAGAGCTTGCTTTCTCCCTCTGCCATGCGAGGACACGGCAAAAAGACAGCCGTCTGCAAGCCTGGAGGAGATGCATCCCGCAATGCTGGTGCCCTGATCTCGACTTCCCGCCTCCAGAACTGTGCGAAATAAATCTCTGTGGCTTAAGCGCCTCAGTGTGTGGTATGTTTGAGCTGACGGACACAGGCAGGCTCAGAGGGGCCAAGCCAAAGCCTAACCTGTCTCCCAGGTAGAGCCCACTCTCAGTCTCCTCCGGGAGACTGGGAGAGTCCAGAGCATCAACCTGCCCCACACATGTGAGTGGGCCTCAGGCTAAGGCCCAGGCTGGTGTCTTAGGAGCAAAGGTCAAAGGTGCTGGGACTGAGCCAACCTTGTAGTTTTCAGGAAAAGGGCACTGCTGCCTGTGTTTTTGGAGAGGGTGAGCCGAGCAGCCTCGAGATAGTCTGGAGGCAGGCAGAGAGGAGGCGCGGGGTCTAAAGCAAAGAGCAGTTCACAGAGAACTCTAAGATAGAGCGATGGGAGGATGGGCAGGGTGGGGGCAGGGGCGGGAGAGGCTTCTGGTCAAGGTGGAGGGCCGAGTGCACGACATGTGTCCAGACAAAGACATATGTTTGCAAACAAACCTTGTTCTTAGTCCTGCTCCTGCTTCCCAAACCCCTCCCCTCAGAGTTCCAGCAAAGCCCTTCCTGGGACTCACGAGGCTAGATCTGGTTCCAGCCCTGCCCCTAACTAGCCACCTGCTTTTATCAAGGAGCTTTTTAATGATGTTCATCTTTAAAGAGGGAGTTGAAACTGTGATTTCTACATCTGTGCGATTCCCCATCCTCGGGCATGTCAGACCACGATGCTGTGAGTACAAAGTCTGAGCCCCCGCTGGCTGAAGGAGCTCCCTAATGAGACTGGCCTGCCTTGAGTTCTCAGAAGGTGACGACGAAGGGGCATGTTCAGTGACATTCAGCGTGTGATCCATTTCGTGGATCAGTTCACCTTTCTCTGCCTGTCCCAAGGTTTTGGGAACGGCGCTTGGATCAATCTGTCACCTGCCCCCAAACTCACATTGGTTTGCCCTGATAATTAGCACCTGGTGGGAGCAACCGCCCACGTCAGGTCCCCAGGAGATGATAAGCAGTCACACAGGAAAAGCGGAGCGGCCCATGGCATGCCTCCCACAGCCATTCACTCTTCCGAGACACGTATTAACACCAAAGTCAAAACCGGAATGTGGTGACGGGTGGTGGATTCCGGCCCAGACCTACCACCCTGGGAATTAAAGGGGTTTCTTAGCAGATCCTCCGGACTCATTCGAGAAACACTCCAGGCGTGGCCAGGATGCACGCCCTCTGAGTTCATTCAGGAAGAACACCACCCAGGGAGGCCGCCTGAGCTCTGTGCTGGGAACACAGAGGCCTCCAGGGTGCCGGAAAGTTCTATGGGTCATCCTCAAGACTTATGACACCCACTTAAGCTCACGGGAACACCAAGTTCATAAAATGCTTTCCAACCTTGGATTAAATGCATTTTCTGTCTTAGCCAAGACATAGCAAGATTCAGTCATCTTTATTTCTACCCAATGATTCCTTGAGCAAACATGTTAATTATATTTTATCTCCCAAGAGGGCAACAGATAACGGAGAGGGAAAATACTGCCAAACTAAGCTACTTTTTTACCTCCAAATTTTCCTATTTTTAATCAGTTCCAATATTACAGTTCGGTGTGAGAAACACGTTTGAAGTACACAAAAGAATCACTATTTATAGAATAGTCTAAATTCTTTGCACGTGTAAGTTGAATCCCCACATCAACCCTATAAAGCAGGCACTATCATTATCCCCATTTTGCAGATGAGGAAACTGAGACACAGAGATGTTAAGTGACTTGCCCAAGATGATACAGCTCTTAAGAGGTAATTCTGAGATTTAAATCCAGACAACTTGGCTTGAGATACTTGCACTCGATGGTGGAAGTAAGCTGTTCTTTGTAAGTGGAGTCGATAGTGACGGTTCTACCTTTAGCAGGGTGCGTGCCTTGAGGTTTTTCTTCCAGAAATGGAGGTACGGTTAACTGATTCACCAACAACTCATGTTTTTTAGACGTTTGGCAAGGAGTTTGGGATTCCCTGGGGGGATCGTGTACAGAATGAGGCTGATGGCTGCTCCAGGGGCAAAGTCTTTAGCTGAGACAACAAGGACTTATGAAAACCTCTCTGCCTACTACAAGCCAGGGTGGCTTTGGGACTATAACCCAGTGTCCCATGGCTCCTGAGGTCTATCTAGCCACAGGAATATGAGGAATATGTGAGAAGGCCAGGATTTTGCTAAAGTCACAGATGCCACCTTCTAAAAACCATCCACGTATGGTTTCGGGCAAACACACGTGTAACAAAACGGCTTCAACCCAGGTGTCTGGGTTATGGCTCTCCCGTTAAATATCCATTTCCTTCTCGTCTGTGAGCATTCTCCCCTCTGATGCTGACACTTTTCAAAACTGCTCACATAAAACTATTCTGGCTCTGACACCACGGGCATCATAAGCTGGGACAGTGCTTCAAGGAATGGGCAGTAAACTGATATTATTAACTCCTAACCAATAACTAATATTTGTTGCACACTTACATGCAACGCTTACTTTGCTGATCATTTTGTATGAATAACCTCATTTAAATCATCACAAAAACTCATTTTGCTGAAGGAGACACTGAAGCACAGAGAAGTTCATTGACTTGCTCAAGGCCACACAGCTAATACATGGCAGAGCCCAGAAAAAGGAAAAGTGTAGCCTTTGAGGAAGTTACCTGGGGAGTTTCATCATCGTTTACAAACACATGAGGCTGTGGGGATACCAAATTATAGAAATCCCAGTTGCTGCCCCCAGGAGTTGACAGTCTAATATGGAGAGGATGTAATAAAGCAGAAGTCATGAACTTCATGTAACCAACATTTACTGAGCACATACTATGTGCCAGTCATTCTAGGTACTGGGGAGACAGCGGCCTTGTGATGCTTTCAGTCTGCTGGGAAGACAGATGGAGGCCAAATAAAAGAATAAAATGAAAAACACAGCACAACACAACACAACACTGGAGGAGTGCTGGCTTGTTTTACAGAAGGTGATTCAGGAAGGTTCTGCTGAGGTAGTAACAACAGTGAGACAGAAGGTAAATACTCCAGGGGAAAAGCAACCGTGTTCAGGGGTCCAGCATAGGTCTGTGAAGCCCTGGAATCTGGGAGCTTATGCTCCTCCCGGCAGGATGGGCGGGCTGGAGAATACACTGGGAGAGTGAGTGTTCAGGCGAAGGGACTCGCGTGGGCACGCAGGACTGGGCCTGACGCTGGTGACAGTGGCCAGCTGCTCCATCTGCCCACACCACACAGCACGTGAGCATGAGGGACCAGAGGAGTTTGAAAATGTAGGTGTATGGGAAACGCTGGAGAAGGAAAGGCCTTCTAAGCCTTAAGATCCCTCGTGTTTGGCCCCTCCTCCTGTTATCTCTGCTCAAGCTCACCCTCCGTTCCAGTCTCAAACGACAGGAAGAGGGATGCTCTAAAAAATCCAAACCCTCCTGCAACCTCTCTGCTGCTCACAATTACTTTACAGGTTGGGCACGGTTTTCAGGAGAAAGGCACAAACCCCTTAACTATGGCACACAAAGCCCACAGGGCCCAGCACGGCCTGCCCGCCCTCTCTAGGCCCGTCCTCTCCTTCCTCCTGTGCCCTGCCAGGGACTGCATGCACTGCAAGGCTGCAGTTCTCCTGGCCATGGTCCCCACCAGCTTCTCTGCAAGGCCTGCCCCCAGCCCAGCCAATGCCAGGGCAGGGCTGACAAGAAAGCCAGGGGGCTGCTTCTCCCTCCCTCCAACCCAGGCACTCCCCCCCATCCTCCCCCTCCCTCCTGCCTTCCTTGTAATCTGTGCTCTCTCAGTACAGCCAGAGAGGACTGTGACCATCAAAAGAGGCCTCCTTGCTGCAGAGGACTGTCTCTCTGTAGGTGTGGGTTCCTGGACAGATTTGTATCTGTTGCTTTGCTGCCTTTCTTTAAATTGTGTTCACAAGAGACCACAATTTCACGTTTGTATATACATCTGGCAACCTGCTTTCACTATGAAGTAGAAAACACCTATCTGCATTTTCCTCAAGTCCTCCCAATCCCTACATCATATATGTATTTAAACATATACACACATATATATATTTAAAATATATATATTTAAAATATATATATATATGTATATTTTTTTTTTTTCCTCACATGCTACAGTGCAAGCCATGCTGTCGTTCCTGACATTTCCCTCCCTTGGAAGGCTTTCTTGGCTTCCCATTCCTCTTGCCAGCCAAGCACACTTGACCTGTGATAACAGAAAGGTCACACGGCACTGACGAATCTCCTCCAAGCGGCCTCATTTGCTCAAAGTACACAGTGTCACACAGGTGGGAGTGGTAAGTGGAGATCACTGAGCATGGAGGCAAAGAGTACTGAGGACAGAGGGAAGACAGAGGGAAGATAGAAGGGCTGATAAACGTAGCAGCAGTGTTCTTGGCTTTGAAGAATGGCAGATTCGGCTCGTCAAACCAGAAAATGCCCCTGGGAAACACAGAAACAGGAGCTTTCAAGTACCTAAGAACACAGATTTAGTGATCTCAAAACTAAATTCACAAAGATAAAGAAAAGTACTTTTCTTCAAGGGAATTATGAGCTAATCTGGTGGTGTATGGTGGATTAACAATGGCTAGACAATCTGAAGCTATTCTGATAACTCACAGTTAACTTTAAAATCCTTGAAAGGCATTTGCACAAAACACCATTCATTTCCCTGATCAGCATTTAACAGACTGGTAGGAGTGGAACTACTTTGCAGATAAATGTTTTAGACGTGAAGCATTTTTCATCTCAGGGACTATACTGGAATCAATCACCAGAGCTTCAGGCTGAATCAGGCCCAGGCAAAGGCCAAAGAGTGGATTTTAAAAGTTCCCCAGGCAATGCTACAGGCGGCGACAGTTCAGAACTACTGATGAAAAAAGCCAGAACTTTCAAAGATCTCTAGTACCCAGAATATTTACTAGGAAGCAGAAAAACGCAACTGCCATCTATTATCATATGCCCTGCCATGATTCTTTGCATCAGGTCTGAGTACTTTGCCCAGTAGATGGGCTACTTCTCAAACCAACGAACCAGGAATTTGTAAAGAGTGCGTTTTGTCACATTACATCTTTGATTTTACGTGAACCCTGCCCTCTTGGACTTGAGAGCAGAGGATGAGGACTCCCCGCCCCTTCCACTGGTTCCCTTTCTAAGTCTCTCTCCCCTGGGTCTTGTCTCTCCCATTTTAACCTGTCCACTTGCTCTTGGGTTTCATCATCTCTTAACCTCTAAACTCCCTACAAACATTAGTTTTGCCTGTGTTCCTGGTCCTATATAAACGACAAATAACATGAATAGCAAATCTTAATTCGTAAATGGCATTTTGTCAGTAAAAGAATATCTGTAAGCTTCTCTTCCAGCTAAAAAGTAAGTAAAATATTTTATCTTAGTGTGAGACTAAAAGGTATCAACCAAAAAGAAATGTATGGAGTGCTCACAGGGACAAAGTCAAAGGTGGGAAACATATAAAGAAGTACCAGATATAGATCCCCAAGGACCTTACCATCTAAACCAGGGGTTGACAAACTATGGCCTACAGGCCAAATCTGGCCGCCACCTAGCTTTGTAAATAAAGTTTTATTGAAATACAGCCATGATTTAAAAAAAAAAAAAAGATTATCTGCTCTTTATAGAAAAAGTTTGGCAGTGCTGATCTAAACAAACTACCACTACCAGCAACAACAAAATATACATACAATATATAGCCATCCACCCATCCATCCTTTTAACAAAGATTTATGCTACAGGTACTGTACTCAGCTCCAGGAAATGGAAAACACAGTGGGTTCCTACCCCTAGGAAGGCCCACAGTCTACGAATTATCCCATCACTCATGAGAAATAAATACAAAAAAAGGGGAGAATGTTGGAAGCTGGACAGATCCATGAGTAACTAAAATTGCCTGTGAACCATCGAGGTGAATTCCAAGTTGAATCGGGGTGAAGAGAAGAGAAGGGAAGGCCTTGGCAAAATTGAAAAGAAGAGGCAGGAAAATCCCACCCATGGATGAAGGGGCAGCAAATGGCAGTTGGGCTGCCTCCCTGTATATGGAGGCGTGGTTTGTTCACACTTGTCCTCCACACCGGACATGAAGCTTCACGAGGGTGCAAACAATGTCTGTGTCATTCACTTCTGTCCCTAGCAGTAAGCAACATGCCTGCCATACTTGAAATGCTGCTTGATAAATATTAAAGAATTAAATGTTAGATGAGAGGAGATTAAATGAAAAGCTCATTTAATGAATGAAAATGGCCAGGCCACCTTGAATTAAATTCTAGACCAAGGTATAATTCCATCAATGGCAGCTGGTTAGGAGAGCGTGATTAGCTACAGGGCAGAGCTCAGCAAAGACTCATTGCTGGATGCCTAGGCCGATGTCCAACAACAGCAGGGCTCAAAAAGCAAACAGGAGCCAATCTGTTGGCCTTACCTGTCAGTAAGCAGCCTGTGACAGGATACAGGGATCTTAGGAAACAGTCCACGGGGCTCATTCACTTACCAACAGAGATGCAACACATGAATATACTGATTCTCGAAGAATTCGTAACTGGAAACGATGTCACAGTCCTCTATCGTTTGGCCATTCTTATACCAAGTTACCTCTGGCTTGGGCTGACCTGGTGAGACGGAAATAAGAATATTCTTATTGCATTACGTATTTTTAGACAGGAACATCATGGGTAATAAGCATGAGGAATAAGCAACAGGGAGAGGCAGGATGGAAAGGCTCTCGCTCACTGATACAACTGCACCATCCGACACACACGTTGTGTGCCTCCACGGGTGCTGCCTGGGTGGGGATGGGCACCCAAGATGAAAAACACTGCCTCCAGCCTCAAGGCACTATTGAGAAAAATTATCTGAAACTTACAAGTAAGACCAAAAAAAAAAAATGTGGGCAGTAGCCTCTTTCAAACTATATGGCAACAGAGGTCCATCTAAAAATTACCCAGGGGAACATATTTTGTTTCATTCGATGATTACTATTAATTAAAGTTTCTAGATTTAGTGAAGTTACATGGAAAGTCGCAGACTTTTATATAGAAAAGCTACAAATAGTCTCTGTCTGATAGAAAATACTACCCCATGAATCGTGGTTTATTTTCCTATAGGACATTAACCAGTGTTCTACCTAACCCACCAACTTTAGCCTAACATTCCTTTATTAAATTGTCTACAAATCCCTCATTCCTCAAAAGTTCTTTGACCAGGCCTTAATACTTTCTGGTTCCTTCTTCTTTAAAGAGTTGGGAAAAAAATCTGAAATATTAATTTTATATCTGCCTGGGAGTCACTTTAATCTCTTTGAAAATTATACTTTAGCAACCCTCAGGGTCGAGTGTATATTATAATACAAAAGAGGGAAGAGCAAAATGGATGAGCAAGTGCCACATCTTCCCGAGGACTAAAGAGTCTGGCATGCAGTTTCCCCAGGCTGGCACTGTGCCCACGTGACTGACGTCATCGTCACACAAACTGACCTACACTTTCTCCCTCGGCAGGGCTTCACCCTCCCCCGGCGAGCGTTCACCAGATGTGACCTTAGTGGGTTAATCTCGTAAAGCCCCCAGCAATTCCATTCACACAGTGGGGAGTTTTCCCCTTGTGAGGGGGCAGGAAGGTTTCCAGTGTGTCTCAAGGAGCTTCCTCATTAGCCTCCGTGTCATTGAAAAGTCACCGAGATGAGCTAAATGTACAGGAAGAAAGCCTGGCGTTTGGGAAAATCCACCATTCTGAATCCATCTTGGGATTCTGTCTTGTCTATCATGTGATTTCTGGCAAGCAACCCCAGAGACCACTAAGAGAAGAACGCCACCTTCTCCTGAGACCTGTACCACGGACAGGGCCTGAGGGGGGCAGTGCCCCTCTATGAGTCTCCAATTTGGGGTCTCCCAGCTAGACTACCTCTGTGCCAGCACCGCGAATGAGCTTGGTGGCAACTGTGGGTGTCCCTCTTTGCCTCCCCATTCAGACAGGTGTTTGAGTCATGGGTCCCCGGAGCCAGGAGCAGACAGACCTGCATGCAAGGACATGTCCTTCTCCAGAGGCTGCGTAGCTGAGTCTCTTTCAGGCAAATGACTAAACAGCCAAAAATGAGCTTCTCTGAAAAGCCATCAGGGAGGGTGCTGATTATAATTCGTTCCTGCCTGTTCTTATCAGCCTTGTGTCCCACTTCAGTCAGTTTTAATCAATTTCCTCCTTAGGAAGCGTTTAATTGCTTCCTTTCTGTGTGTGTGATTTTAGACAAGAAAGTATATAAAGTATGCATGAGCTGAGCCTGGCGATTCTGATCTCTTACACTCCAGGGTTTCATTCAGAACGATCGGGGCTTCTTCACGGCTGACTGTTTTTTTCCCTCCGTGCAGTATAGATCTGAATACTCAGAAACGAGACTTGCACAGGGAAGTAGTATCTTGTATTTGTGGGTGGTTCTCTTTTCCTCCTCCTCTTGCTGGAAACCTCCCCAGAAAAATCCTGCCCTTGTTTTGAAAGCCAACCTACAGGTCACAGATTGAGAGCCACCTCCAGAAGGTTTCACAAGCACCTGGCTAATGTGTGTGGGGGTCGGGAGCCGAGTTCTGGGTGTGTCCAAACACTGGGGCTTCCTGGGGAGACAGGGAAAGCTCAGTAGTGGGGTGGTGGCTGTCCCTTGAGCTGAAGGACTATGGACAAACACACAGAGAGGGAGCGGGGGACTCCGCTCTAGGGTCAGAGGGGCTGAGTGCACAGCTCCACCCTCCAGCTTCCAGGCCAAAGACGGGGTTTTATCACAGCTTCTGCTAAGGAAGCACCACCGCCATTTCCAAGGCTGGCTCTTCTTTGCTCTGGACTTAGAAAAAGGGATTATCGGGACAAGAGTTTTCTGTGTGCCCTCAAGATGTGTGTTTCAGGGCAGAGACATATTCTAAGAAAGAAAAAGAAAACCCCCAAGGTACAAGATACCACTTCCCTACCCGAATTCTTTTACTTCTATTTTCTTTTAATAATAAATCCTTTCCAGCACTGGGACTACTAATTCTGAGTCAGCTCTGGGTTATTTATTCTCCGGTCCAGGGGGAATTCCAGGCCCTTGCTTTTCCTCCCCTGGGCACCTCTGCCTTGGTTTTAACCTTTTCAGTGCTGGCTAGCGTGCCTGAAGAAGGCGAGCAGTGGGGAGATAAATTTAGCATTTGGGGATACCCATAAAAGAGTGATGGGCAAAGAGTTCAAAACAGTGTCTGCAGTGGAGTTATTCATGCCATTCCCATGTGCCACAGGAAATTAAGGGTGGACCGTCTTCGAGATTAACCGGTGTGGGAGGTGACTAACCCCAAACCACAATGCGAAGCGAAGATCGCTAAAATGTGTCCAGGAAGTGACTCGAAGAAATCTTTTAGAAAAAAAAAAAAATCATAGAGGATTTAGTTGCTCAATCGGTGACTTGGGACAAACTTCCCAGGTAACTTTCTCGAGGGACGTTCTAACAACGCCTTTCAGAGTCGGGAGGCCCGGTCCTCCAGGAGGGTTGGGAGGGCGATTCGCTAGGGATGGTTACCAGCTATGATGCAGCGAAGCACGGCATCTGACGTCTCGGGAACTTTCTGGGAAAGCAACGAGGATAGAAAACGAAGGGTGCGCTTCTGGGGCCCTCCTGAGTCTGTCATCCTCTCTCATGCCACGTGAGTCTGAAAAATAAAAATCCCCGACGTCACCATTTGTTCCGGGACCTCCTAGGAGTTTGAGAAACCCAACAGCCCCATTAGCGGCTCTTAGGCCGATGGGGAGCGTGGCGCTGCTCCCTTGGCTTATAAAAGGCACTCAGTTGAGTGGGCAGACTGGACGTCCTCGGACAGGTTGTGTCACTTGCGCCACTGCCGACACCTTGGCCAGATACTTTGCTGTGGGGCTGTTCCGTGCATTGCAGGATGGTTAACAGAATCCCTGGCTTCGACCCACTCATTGCCAGCAGCAACCCTGCCCCAAGTCGTGACAACCAAGACGTCTGCAGACATGGCCCCTGTTCTCGGGGATGGCAACCAGAGCCCAGACTGACAGGGAGGAATTGCACGAGCCACAGCTGGTGCCACCTCCTCCCATTTCTCTTTCTTTCTCTCCTCGAAATCTTCTCATATTGGATTCAAGACATGTGTATGCCCATTTGCCTCCCCAAAGAGGACTTGATTAAATGCAAAGGAACCTCCAGGCGGGAGGTACTCTGAAATTGGGTGCTTCTTCTGAGCACCAGGCAGGTGCCCTGGGAGGGCAGTGACCGCTAGCATTTTTGAACAAGCACGCGTTTGTGGACATGAGTTGACATTGCACTGCTGATTGGTGTCCAGGTGTAATGTTTCATTTCATATCTTTTAAACCATCTGAGTGGTTATCAACACCTCTTGCATATCACAGATGAGAAAGGTGAGGCTTGGAGAGGTTCAACGCCTCATTCAAGATCACACAGCTCAGGGCGCTGTGGCCCTAAGGCCACCACCCCTCATGGCGGTGCCGGCTGACGGCTCCAGCATGCAAGGCACCCCCAGAGCTGCATCGTACGTGACTCGCACACAGATGTGCAGCAGCCCCTGAGAACCAGCCGTGTGTGAACCCGGAGGACCCTTTCCACCCCATCCTCTGGGTACAGAGCTAGCCAGCGCCACTTGGCCAAACCCAGCCTCAGCGGAGCCTCAAGCTTGGAAATGACATTTCACCCTCTCCAGAGTCTGGTCCCGGTTCTCGCACACCGTGGAGCTCACAAAAAGGAAAGCCCACCGCACGGTGGGACACGCTCAGCATGAGCAGGGCACAGGCCCTCAGAAGCTGCAAGTGGCGGCGGCTCCAGGGATGCTGAGGGTCCTAAAACGGAAGCGTGAGCTAAGCTCTGGGTGGAAGGGGCTGGGTGTACATGGCCCCAGCTGTATCGCAGGAGGGGAAGCCCCTCTCCATGTGGGCGTAACAGTCTCTGCACCGTTTAGAACCAATTCCCCTCTTTCCTCCCACGTTTCGAGGTTGTCTCAGATACCCCGAGAGACAGCATGCCAGGGGTGCATTCCCTGACCACAGTTCAGAGTTTCACCAACCCCTGAAAACCTTCCGATGAGTGGGAAGCGGGGAGTCGGGGAGGGAATCAGGACGGGAGGTAAACAGTGTTTGCGGTAAACAATGTTTGCTATAAACAATGTTTGCCTCTGCTCGTGACTGGCTACGTAATCCGCAGGGACTGGTTCAAGGTGAAAATGAGGGGTTTCTTGTTCAGATATGATTAAGATACTTAAGATGGCAATCGTGGAGCATTAAACCGAGCACAAGAACGCTTCTGGGCGCAAGGCCCTATATGTAGGCACAGGTCAGGGGCCCAGGTAAACACCTCCTGTGGAACATTCTGCCCACAAATGCCTGCTGGTCCTTTCCTCTGAGGCATCGTCTGCTGATTCTGATGTCTCCACAGCATTTCCTTAATCTCAAGATGTTCTGTTTAGAAACACGTTCAGTCCTTGAAAAGAAAGAAGCACTCCCAAACTGCCCCTGTGTGGCACAACCAGACTCTCTGAATATCAGGTTTAAAAAATAATGATAATTTAGGAGACTACACTTCCCTTCCTCAGGAAGAGTGTGTGCAGAAGCAACTCTGTGCTTAGACCTGAGGTCTAACTAACCCGTGTAAAGGGTAGACAAGCTGTTAGCTGAAGAAGTTATGTGTTAGCAGCAGAAAGGAAGAGAACTGGGCATGGGACAGAGCCCGTGGGCTGGGAGAGAAGTTCAAAGAGCTGTGGGCATATGTGGGGAAGACGGAGCCAGGGAGATTAAAAAGAGGATTTTAAAAATTTTTGCTCAGTGATTATGAATTGGATCCTTTCGACCTTTCTAAATAAAAATTAAATTGCTTTTCCAGTTATTTTTAGTTACAGGACATTATAAAAGCCACTGCACAGAGATTGGAACACATGGGGTCCCCGGTTAACCTGCGTTATATTTAAAAGCACTGGAGGCTCCTCTTGGCGTGGATGGCAAATCAGTGGCACAAAACAGGAAGGAAATCCATCTGCAGGGTGGCCAATAGACACCTGCATTCCAGATGAAGCGACAGGTACATTTGGTGGCAGAGGAACTGGAGGATTCTAACTGGTATAAAAAGGCTAGATTTTTGACATGTGTTTTCATTTACTTATAAGTCATAGGAGTGTTTAATGTAGGTTGACAAAGTATCTAAAGAATAATTCCAAAGGATGACTTTTATACTACCCATCTTGCACAAGAATGAAAATGTTTAAAGAAAACTTGGCATTGCTGAATTGTTATATGAATCAGTGAATAAGCCAGAATGGATGTGGGTCTGACAGTACACAAAGGACCAAAAAAAAATAGAGAGAGAGAGGTGACACACTGTCCTCTCCCTGCTGAGGAAGTGTGGACCCACCCTTGCCAAAAGTGCAAAAGAAGCTTTTTCTGCGAACACTAATGTGTTTATTCGTCTATTTTAGAGGTCTGAGCTGGTGATAAGAGCTGGAACTGTAGATGTGATTTGAGATAAAAAGTTGATACTTCTCAGGATTATTGAACAAATAATTTTAGCACAGTGCCTGGCACAGAAGTAAGTGCTCAATAAATATTAGTACTAATTGTTTTTTTTTTTTTTAAATACAGCTTCAAGTTGGAAACACTAGCTCATCTGACTTGTTGACTGCCAGTGGTGCTGATATCTCTGCAATACTTCTTTTTTAAAAACAGCTTTAAAAGATGTAACTCACATATAATTCACCTACTTTACAATATACAGTTCGATGGCTTTCAATACACCCAGAGCTGGGCAACCACCACAAAAAGAACCCTACAGCCCGTAGCTTTCACTTCCCCATCTTCCCACTCCCCTCCAACACACACACAGCTCTAAGGCAATCACTCATCTACTTTCCATCTCTATGGATTTGCCTATTCTGGACATTTCATGTAAATGGAATCATATAATACATGGTTCCCTATGTCTGGCTTCTTTCTCTTAGCATAATGTGTTCAAGGTTCATCCGTGTTGTAGCGTGCATCCACACCTCAGTCCTTTATGGCTGTCCTGCAAACCTTCTTAGGACAGTTGTTAGGGCAGAAGGCACCCCACATTCCTAAGAGATAAACTCAGATGAGAAGGGTGGGGGAGGGGAGAAGCTCTCATGGCTAAAAACCTCTCCTGGCCAGTACGTATCATAAGACTGTGGGCCAAGCTCAAGCATTGTCACTTGCCAGGGACAAATCTACATCCAGCTCTACCACATACCTGGTTGAGGGATTGAGCCTGTTGCCTCATCTGTAGAAGGAGATAATGATACTATTCTAAGAGTTAGAATAACGTGTGTAAATGGCCTAGGAAGAAGCTGTTACATAATTGATTTTCAAGATGAAAAGTCTTTAGACTTTAAGACTTCACTTGTTTCACCAATTTCCTTTCTTGCTGTGAGTGACCACGATGATTCTTTAAAAAGGGATATCCCAATAAATGTCTAAAAATCTCCTCTGCTATAATACTCACCTGTAATAGTAATTTATAAGACCTGACACCTCTCACCCCCTTTCCCAGGGGGTGAATGGAAGGGGAAAAAGGACAAAGCAAGCTGTCAAGAACTGGGGTGCCATGGAGGACTTTGTTTCTGGGTCATCTATGACTCCTCCCCAGGTGACTACTTCCTGACGGTGAAGTCCCACACGTGACGACACTGACAGACACACCGTTTGACTCACGGCTCAGTCAGCACAGGCCCAGAGCGCTGACTGCAAAGCAGGGGACAGTTAAGTCGGGCTGCGGTTCATGTTTCGTGGCTCCTCCAAAGGTGAGAACCCTTGAAGACAGACGTACTGTTCTCCGCTAGAGCTGGGTAACCGATATCGGATTGCCGAGGTCGGCAGCGGGGGCCGTGGTGGGACTCACAGACAAGCTCAGGGAGAGAACACGTCCGCTGGGAAGAACACGAGACTCGCATGTTTTTTTTTTGTTTTTTAACTGTGTGGTTCAGGGCAAGTCGCTTTGTTTTTTCAAAAAAAAAATTGTTTTATCTTTAATGATACAGATCTTAAATGTATACATTCATATTCTTTAAAATACATGTGAAGGTGAAGTCTCCCATGAGCATCATTTCTCTGTCTCAGTACTTTCCCAAGAGAAAGTGCTGTCCTTTCAGGCATCTTTCTATTTACTTATGTAGTCATTTAATTTTATATATATACATATATATATAATTATATATAAATATAATAATTATATAAATATATATAAATATAAATTTATATAATATAAATATAAATATATATAAATATAAATTTATATAAATATATAAATATATAATTATACATATATAATTTTATATATATACATATATAATTATATATATAATTATATAATATATAATATTAAGTAGTCATTTATATATAAAATTATATATATAATTATATATATTTATAATGAAATGACTACTTAATATATGTAATTTTGTATATATGTAATATAATATATATTATGTATATATGTAATATAATATATATGACTACATATATGTGTGTGTGTGTGTGTGTGTGTACACACACACATATGTATATATATAATTTTGCTGTATGTGTAGCATTAAATGGTACGTGCTTGTCATGCAGTTGGTTTATCTTACTTAATAGTAAGTTTTGCCCATCTTATAAGATCAAGCCAATCCATAAAGGGTTGTATCATTTTTAAACAACTGCTCCATGATATCAATACTGCATGGCAAGGCAATATCATGTTTAATCTGTCTGTTCTTGTATGGATGACGTATACCTTGGCTATTCTGACAACTGTGTCAAAAAAAAAAAAAACATTCTGACACATGCCTGCTTGGGTACATAAGCGGTTCTCTAAATACCAAGACGTGGAATTGCTGGATAGAAGAGTATTCACATATTACATGTTGATAGATGTTCCAAAATTGGCAGGGTCCTTAACAGAATAGCAGAAGGGTGTGGTAATGAAGGGCCCAATTTCTGGGCTCAAATCTTAGCTCTGCCACTTCTCATCTTATCTCCTCTCTGCCTTGGTTTCTCTATCTGTGAAACTAACATAGTGGCAGTAACAACTTCATTTGATTATTAGGAAAATTAAGTGAGTATGTATAAAGCTCTTCTGAAGAGCATAGCAAGCACTATATAAATGTTAGCTGTTACCAGCTTTGGGTTTAATATCAACAAAATTTCAAAGATATCTTCCTCTAGAGCTGGGGGAGAACAGGTAAGAGGCTATGGAGAATCCTTTGAACATTTAAGGCCCTCTACTGAAGCCAAGTTTTATTTTGGTTAATCTGCCCCACACAGATAGCCGGGGTGTGGCTGCTGTCAGCAGGAGAGCTGCTGTCATTTGAAGGGGTTGGGAGAGCTCCCAGCCACACTCAGATAATGGGTGACCAGCTCTTCTGGAGCAGGCAAGACAGCCAGCTGTCCGAGTGCTTTCTCACTGGGGACAGCGGGGATTAGTTCTGATTACCTAGCCTAATCCAATGGCCACTGGGTTCCTGAATTTGCCATCTGAGTTACTACAGATTCGGGCACCACATCTACTGCCACTTAATACCAGTCCCATATTAGTGAGAGAAAAGTACCCTCCCCAGAGATGGGTTCTGGAAATTTCATGGGGCGGGATGGAGGGAGGCAGACCAGGCAGGGAATGGCAGCTAACATGTTTTGGATGCCTTTTTCTAGGCTGGGCACTTCACAGACATCATCTATTTAATCCTCTCCGTGAAATACCAGGTTAGGTGTTCTTTCCCGTTTCAAAGACATGACTTAGAAGCTTAAGGTAACTTAAATAGGTTGCTGTAACAAACCTACTTCCTCAATGCCTGCAAGTGGCAGGGCTGGGATGAGTTCAAGGGCATTGGAGCTCAGCATTGTGCTCTTTCTTGAGTATGATCTTAGGGCTGCAAGAAATAGAGGCAAGAAAATAAGCCCAGGAAAAGATGCTAGACATCACTAGTCATTATGGAAATGCAAATTCAACCACAATAAGATAGCATTTCACACCCACTAAAATAGCTATAATAAAATAGTCAAATGTGGGCAAGGATATGAGGGGGAAAAACCCTTAAATATGGCTGGCGGAATATAAAATGGTACAGAGACTTTGAAAAACAGTTTGGCAAGTTCTTAAAAAGTTAATCATAAATTTACCAAAAGACCTGGGATTCCATTTCTAGATATCTACCCAAGAGAAATGAAAACATATATCCACACAAAGGCTTGCAGACAAATGTTCTTACGAGCATTATTCTTAATTACCCCAAACTGAAAATAACCTAAATGTCCATTAGAAACAACCTAAATGTCCAACTAGTGAATAGACAGACAAATGATATAGCCCTACAATGGATTAGCATGGAACAAAGGAAAAAACAAACAAACTAGGATACATGGCACAACCTAGATGAACCTCAAAAACGCTGTCATTATGCTCGGTGAAAGAAACTATAAAAACCAGAAGTGGATTATTGGCTGCTGGACATGGAGGCAACAGGAAGGACACTAATTAACTATGCACGTGCATGAGAGACCTTCCTAAGGTGATATGCTCTGACACTAATATGTCAATGGGTGTGCACCTTGATGAATTAAC
Source organism: Macroglossus sobrinus (assembly GCA_004027375.1). Taxonomy (NCBI): domain Eukaryota; kingdom Metazoa; phylum Chordata; class Mammalia; order Chiroptera; family Pteropodidae; genus Macroglossus; species Macroglossus sobrinus. The sequence continues at coordinate 111,550 of PVKZ01002895.1, read as the reverse complement.
TAAAAACATTATCGAACACTTAGAAAGGACGAATTAACAATATACAAGATATGCCTCGATTTTTAAAATAGAGGAAGGAGAAATTTAGTAGGCACCTACTATAGCCATTGCATCATTTCTTGTGACAACAAAAGATTGTCACAAGTAACAAGTAACCTAAATGCTCATAAATAGGAATCTAGTTACAGACTATCCATATGATGAAATTCTTTTAGTTTTAATAGCAATGGGCGTTAAAAAAGAATAAGGCAGTTCTGTATACTCTGATATGGAATAATCTCCAAGATATATTATTAAGTGAAATAAACAAAGTATAGAAGAGAATGTACAGTATGCTATCACTTATATAAGCAGAAATATATTCTAAATATATTCTAAATAATGATTCTAGAATTACACAAGAAACCGATCACCTGGTTGCCCGCAGGCCCAGGATTCTGAGGAAAGGAAGGGATGCTAGGTGACGACAGTGACTGCCTCTGCATATCCTTTTGGATATTTTTAAACTTATAAATGTTACCCAATAAACAAATATGATTTAACTTTTAAATATTAATAGTGAGCAACCCACGTGCCCAACAATGTGCCTGGCACAATGGAAAAGAAGTGTAAACCCTGAGCTGTAGCTGCTACTCTGCTCTCAGGATTTGTTTTGAACCTTTTTTTTTTTTTAAAGGTGGGAAAGAGAGTCTTCCCCCTTCTCTCCTCTGCTACTTAAAATCTGTGGCAGTCTCCAACTCTTTAAAGGAGGGCTAAAAACAAAACAGCTCAAGATCAAATGAAACCTGAGAGAGTTTAGTGCCTCTTCTGACTTTACAAATGAAAATGCCCCTGAAATCCAGGCAGGTGGAGTGACTTTTCCCAGGTCACACAGCTTGTGAGCGGCAGAGTCCACGATTCTCGATTCTGATTTTCATCTCATTATGTTGTCATGATACATGCATTCCTCTGCCTATCTTCGTCTTCTCTCCGCATAAAGACAGTCAAGAGACCCCTCAGCATATGTTTATGAAGCTATAAACATACAAAGCACGACGGCGTTGTAAATGAGACCAACTTCTGTGAATTAATTGGTTAAAAACCACTGTGGCTTGAGGTCCAACACAGTGGGCTGGGCGTTGTGTCCAATCTAGGCCAGTATCTTCAGGGTCATCACAAAACCTTTTATCCTCCACATTCCCCCAGTCTCCCTGTCTCATGCTCCCTCTTCCTGTAGCAAAAAAGAGGAGCAAATCCTTTGTGGAATGTTTATTTTCAATGGGACCAAGAAAGTGGAGTTTCCCTGTGGAATTTCAGGCATCAGCCAGCACAGGGGAGGAACCCAGAAAGGTTGGGTCTCCCATCCCACTCCCTGCCCTGTAGTGGGCAGAACAAGCCTGCCCGTGGCCTCAGACTGAGCCAGGATTTAGCATGCTGAACAAACCACTGCTCAGTAAACCTGCTTAAAGAAAGTCAGGGAGGAGGACCAGGGACAAAGTGCTGTCGAGAGTGTCAGTCTTACCCTGGTCACCTTCTACTATCATCCTTCAGCCCAGCCAGTCCGAGGGTTAGAGGAGAAAATTTGTACTTTTGCTTCCACTTGTCTTGTTTTCTGAAGAATGTTTTCTGTTATTCTTTATTTATTCTTCTTTTAGTACAATGCGCCTTAGGGATAAGGCGCGCCACACCTAATATAAGCACCTGGGGAGCAGGTGAGGCGTATTTGTGCAAAGGCAGGACTATGCTGTGGGAGAATATTTTAACTTGTCCGGGCTGGAGTTTAAAATGGACCATTCCTAAATCTTTAATGTATGAAGCTGCCATGGCTAAACTCATGACTAAGGGAAGTGATGGTACGACTTCAGATGCCTTTCTCCAAAATATCCCCAAACGCCATTTCACTTGCGCTCTTAACTCCATTCCACCCCTCTCCCATCATGCCAGGTGATGATGGGTCGAGGAGACCTTGCCCTTCTGCTTTGTGGAAGCCGATTGGTCAACCTTAATCAAGCACTCCTGCTCAGTGATTGGCTTATTTACCCAAGCCTAAGCCAATCAGCACATGGCTCTCTCAGGAAGTAGTTCAGGGGTGATCCAATCAGTGCAAAGCTTAGGTCTTTCACCCTGTCCTCTAAGAACAAAAAGAAAGCATGAGGACCCCAGGATAGGCTGATATTCACTTGAGACTGTGAGAAAGCCAGCCTGAGGTCAAAACCAAAGCTCAAAGCAGAGCAGAGTCTCTAGAAATAAAAAGAACCAGAGCCCGGGTCCTGACCAAACTCTTGGACTTTTCAGTTGTGTGAGCAATAAATTCCCGCTAATGTATTTAAGCTAGTTTGAGCTGATTTTTTATTTTTCCTTCTAGAAAGCATACTACAGCATCCGTACCTTCTCCCACCATTGGCCCTCCATTCCAGATCTCTGTGTGGGACATGCCCTTCCCAAGTTACAGACAGAAACAAAGGATTTAAGATGAGATGGCTTAATCAAAGAATGAGTGTCCAAGAAAGTTCTGGAGACAACTGTAGAAAGCCTGGCCTAACCAAATGAATTTCTGATTTCCATCCTATCCCTTTCTGCCCTCTACGTTTTGTTTTGTTGTTTCCTTTACACAGGATGACCACCTTCCATCTCTATATGTTCAAATCCCACCAGTTTCCAAAACCCAGCTCAAGTATTAGCTTGTCCCTGAAGCTTCCCCGGATAGCTTCAGCTGTAAAAAACAGCCCTCTCTCAGAGAACTGACTGCTCACCTCAGTGTGTCTTCCCCACACTCAGTATTCTCCACAGATTTGCCCACTGTAAGCTGTTTGCCTGTAGAGCAACTGATGGATTTATCTTTTGTATTCTCCACAGCTCTAGCATATTGTAGCTGGGGCTTCTGCACCTCTAAGAAGTAGGCAAGTTTAGTGATTCAAAAAAAAAAAAAAAAAAAACACGTGCAAATAGTTTTCCTTCGGGGATTATAGGCCAGGGAAATGACGAAAGCACTGGTTCACAGCGGTATGCTCACTGGACCACACCATCAGCATCACCTGGAAACTTGTTAGAAATGCAAATTCTTGGCACCTTCGGAATTAGAAACTCTGGGGGCGGGACCCAGCAACCTGTATTTTAACAAGCTCTCTAGATTCTGTGGCACTTTCAAGAGGAAGGCCTTAAATTACCTACTGAGGAAGGAAAGAGCCTGGTTATCTGAGAGCAAGACTGAAGACCAAGTGAGGATCAAAGTGAGTTGTGGACCCCTGGATGTTCTTCTGGTGGCAGCCATAAAGGAGCTGACCCTGGAAGGGGTAGGATGCTGTATATCCAGAAGGGAGCTATTCAGAACTGCCGTCTCTTCAACCTGTGTCCATCTTTTCAACCTGATGTCTAAAATCTCCAGGTCCTTGTGGGCCATCCCAGGTGGGTGTGCATTGGCAGAAACCCCAACAAAGGCTCTAGATGTTTTTAAATATTCTTTTCTCTAGGTCGGGCATTTATTCTTTCGTTTTCGCCAATCCTAAGGTGACATAATCACTTTCTCCCAGGTTTCTTTACATTTCCGAATTTCCAGATTTCCTTTTCGGGCAGAATTAAGTCCAGAATAACAGGGTTCCTTGTGAACCCGTCAGTACCTCAAGTGAAAATGTATCAAGCTACCCAGATGTGCCTGGGCAAAAGCTATGAGGCATCTCGGTGAAGACAAAGGCAATAATAATGACGTTGATAAAAGTCTTGAAAGCTGTCCCACGAGCCCTGCTTGTGATTCATGCCGGCTCCATCCCACTGTCCCTGACCCGCCCTCACCCCAGAACAAGGGAGCACCTTGTTCTGTATGAACCTTCATCACGGACCTCAAAATTCCAGCCACTGCTTCTGAGATCACCTACTCAGCTACTGTCTCTGCTCAGCCATCCAATGGTGATTCCATTCCAGACTATTCTCACCCCACTCACTCTACAATGCCTGTGTCTAAGCAGAAAGAGAATCAGTGCAAGGCTCAACTATAATCTCTGAAGAAAAGCTGGGCTTGTGCCTTCATTTTCATAATAACCACAGACATCACCTTGTGTGCAGACTCCCCTTTCCCTTCCATCCCTATGGATTCATGAAAACTTATATTTAAATGTGGTACTGATATGTACTATAAAGCAGTACCAGATGATGTTGATACATCTCTACCTCTCTTTTTAGATAACAAATACATCAGATGCGTTCTAAAATATAATATTTCATTTTCTTTCTTGTTAAACACATTGTTTTCAAATGTGGCATTGTCATCAAAATATCTAATGCTCTGTTATTTATTTTTAATCATTGCACTAATGCCAAAAATGTGTATTTTTATTACTTTAATGTTTATATTATGAAAGCAGTCTGAAATTTGAGTGGAGAGAGAGAGAGAGAAGGAGAGCGTGTGCTTAATTAACCAAAGGGAAGAACTAGCCTTGGGGAGGAACTACTGTGCGACAGATACTCTAGGAGTGATGACCCATCTAATCCCCGTCAACCCTGTCAACGTGGACATTGCCTTCCTTTTACACACGAGGACACTGGAGTTCAGACAGGCTGAAACCCTGTGCTACCGTCACTGCTTCTCCCATCTCCACTCAGATTAGGACACTCGACGGCATCGTCCTTGCGTGGGCTGATAGCTACATGTAAGTGCGCGTGGTGCTGTTAAAAACAGATTAAATGCGGGAAGCGGGGAGGGGCGCGGAGAGATCTTTGCAGGTGATGAAAATAGAAATTCGGCTGTACCTACGAATCGTCCTCAAAAGGGCAATGTAATTGGGGAGCAAAAATACATTTAGTTTGTTTTAAATCCGCGTTTCCAAGATCTGAACATGTTTATTGCCTATCAATGCCCTTCAATACAGGATCTGTCAATTTGTTGATTCAGAAGGTAGCCTACAACATCTTGGGTTTCAGCTCAGAAGCCTCACAGCAAAGAAGCTCGTTCAATTTACCCTTAGCTTCAATTTACCCTTAGCCTACATGCTATTATAAAACATCTCTTATCACTCCCGGTTAATTAGTATTCAAAAGTGAAGGCTACCTTGACTTGAAGAAAAGGTTGTGGAAAGGAAATAATTAGAGCAGAAGTAGCTTTAAATGCTGTTCTTGCTTTTATCTATTTTTAAACGATTGCCAGATGTCTGTAACTGATAGCCTTAAGCAGTGGTTTTAAAGTTTGTGTTCATCAAAATGCAGTGACGGTGGTGCCATTTTATTGGTGATTTTTTTTTTGGTTGACTTTTTGCCTTAAATTTAAAAGAAAAATCTATGAACAACTCGAGTACAACACTGTTCCTCTAGTTAACAATACTGTATCACACACTCAAAAATGTATTAAGAGGATAGATCTCATGTTAAATGTTCTTACCACAATAAAAAAAAGAAAGAAAAAAAGACCTGTTTTAAAGACCTGATGAATGTTTGCAGCAGCCATTTTGAAATGCCTGATAGCTTTTCAGCAATTTGCATTCCTGTTGCCAGAAAGATACAGCTGTGAATACTCAGAAAGTGGGGATTTTCAGATATTATCCAGATATTCCAAGTAAAAAGGATACCTTTTGATTAAAACACTGAAATACTTCAGGCAAAAGTATTTGGGGCCTGAGTTACCTAGATAGTCCCCTCAATTTTCCATATTACTTCGCAAAGCCTTTACAAATCACTCCTTTGAGTCATCCTATATGGTTTTTTTTTTTTCTAATTGCTGAGATAGCCATGACGTGAAAGTATCTTTTAAAATTGTTGTCAAGCCAAAATAAACAGACATAAAAAAAAATGATAATTTCCCAAAAGGATCAGAATGGACTTAAACTAAAAAATTAAAATTTGACCCCTTTAAAGCCCTACATACCCACATTTACCAGATAGCCTCTACTTGTTTCATTTTGTTCTATTTCATAAGGAAATAATCTGCTTTGTTCCCTACTGTAAAAAAAAATGTAAACAACTACATATTTAAAGGACAGTTATTCCTTATGTAAAAACCAAAATCTAAAATACTTACTTTTTAATACTCTTTGTCCCAGAGTCGAGATAGGAGAGCTGGCTCGGCTGTGAGCTCCCCAGGCTGTGTGTGAGGCATTGATTGGGTGTCCCTGTTCCCGGGACTGGGGATTCAGAGGAAGCTACAAGGGCTCAGGGCCTTTTCCACGAACAGTTCAAAACATAGCTGGGTCTGCCTCCAGCAGAGCTCCCAGCTTCCTAAAAGGGAAAATTCCGTGCCCAGGGAAGTTCTGGGGGAAGAGCATTTTTCCCTGCCCTTGAATGAACCAGGTCATTGCTGAAGCTGGAGAATATTTTTTAGCATCACTGTGATGAAACTTGAGGGCTGTTCCTGCAGGAGGTGTGACACTTGTTGACGCCGTGGACGCCCTGGCACAGAAGCCCCAGCAAGCTGATGAAACCCAGATGAGCTGTCACTGATGTCTCGGGAGACTGAGCAAGCGTTGTGCGAAGTCCGTCCGGGACCTCGGGTTTCGCTGCTCGCCTCTCGGAAAAGCAAAGTCTTGCTGCCCGACAGAGTGATCACGGCCAGGGTAACACCAAGGGTATCAGGCACCTGAAGTACACAGAGGAAACCCGTGGAGCGGGGGAGGGGAGGTGAAAATAAGAGTCATGTGTTGTTCATTTAGAACCGGCATCACGGTTGTTCTCTGAAGTTCTCTGAGAAGAGCAAAAGCCACAGCGAGGCAGGATCCACCCTCCACCCCGCTCCTCCTGCAGCCATCACCCTCTCCCTCCCATCCCACCATCCCACAGGCACATTCTCCCTCTCCCCCTTGTGACTGCAGTGATAAGAACAGACGAGAGGAAGAACAGCAGAAACCCACCCAAGAAATACCATGGACCTGGTCCCTTCAGATTGTCAGGCATTGCTCCTGCTGGCAAAAAGTAGATTGTATAATGTGGGCATTTCTTCTATTGAATTTTGTCCCGTTCCAAGAAAGAATATAAAAAACCCAGAAGTATCACTCTTTGCCTCTCTACAAAAGTATTTTAATGTACCATACCTGGAAACTGACAGCTTAGAAAGAAACCTCTTATGAAACTCACAGAGAGAGAGAGCTAAAATTAGCAGCTCTGAGTGGGTGACTTTGAAAGGGACAAAACTGTAAATATTCACTCTGTCCCGGGCACTGCACTCCTCAAAAGCACCTTGTTTTGACACAAACACAGTGCGTGCATCATCACACCTTGATGGAATGAAATTGTTCACGAGATCATCTAAACTTATCAAATATCCAGAAGTGGATGGTTGGTGTGTGTTGTCTTCAAGTTTTATCTTCATATGAGAAGGAAGATAGTGAATGCTGAGAGACTCTGAAGTAATGACTGTCTCTTTGGGACTACAACCATGAAATGCAATCAAATGCAAAAATTACCAAACCTTGCTGATGGTGGGTATCAGCCGGTTTTATTTAAAGCTGGACCCTCGTCAGAGGGTCTTTCTGGGGAAGAGGAGATAACTTGAAGATGAGAGTGAAGAGCAGAAAGAAGGTGAAATAATAAAAAATAAAGAAATGTTATGGCACAGCAGCAGGGTAGAGTAAAGACAGGGGAACTAGCATCCCAATGCAGTAAATGTTGCCTGAGCATTCCAAATGAAAAGGCGGACACTCCTGTGAAACTTAACTTTGTTCCTCACAGATAATTTCAAAGATGAACTCCCTCAAGTCCCAGCAGTCATCTCCTAGTAAAATAAAATTAGGGAATAGGAGATATTATATATATATATGATTTGCCTGTATTTTATATTTTATATTTTATATATATATGTATATATATATATTTGATTGGAGATATATATATGATTTGGAGATATTATATATTTTATATATAGGAGATATTATATATATATATATGATTTGCCTGTATTTTTTTGTTTTATAATTCATCTCATTAGCCTGCAGACATAGAACTTCTGCTTTCATCTTAGGTTTGAGGAAGCAGGAATGGAAGAAAATCAGAAACGGAGACCTTGGGATTAAACTCAATCAGACCAGGATGCCATTCTGAATTTCGTGATTCTTCAAAGGGGAGGACGGAAGGAGATAGACAGAGGGACACTGGAGAGAAAAGGGAGGACATGTTCTGTGCTCCTCTCATGATGCTAAAAATTACATGAGGTCTGTGGCCATGCCACCCTGAATGTGCCTGAAGCTAAGCAGGGTTGGGCCTGGTTAATACTTAGATGAGAGACCACCTAGGAAGACCAGGTGGGGAGAAAAAAATACATAAGTTTGAGATTAAAAGTAAAGACCTAAGGATGTTTCACATCATTCCAAGTGAGTAGTATGGAAATAAGAAAATATATTTAAGCAATCTCTATTTCTAAAGCTATAGGAGAAGGGGGGAAAAAATTTCATTTCTGAAGTTTTCCTCTAAAGAGCTGAGTTGGAAATGTATGTTCGTATCAGGTGTTTTGTAATCGCTTCTCTGAACGGTCTCTTGGGCTTTGTTGTTCTCTCAGCTTCTTGAATGAACGGGTGCCCCTCAATTCATGGGCCACTCCAGACTTGCAGGGAACTGGGATCCAGTCAGCTCCCAACTAATCTGAATATTTAAAGAAAAGTCAGAAGGCTCTCAAGCTGATCTTTGCTCCCAGAACTTGGGCTTGGATTAGTACGTGAGGGGTTTATCCGCTCATTTCATTCCTCCTGGCACAGAAGGTCCTCAAACGTTCGTGTCTGATGGCACGAGTGATAAATGCCCTTCCCAGTACAGCACATTCTTGGCTGCGGCCTGGTGCCAATCACATGTCCGGTCAGATCAGATTTTCTGCCAGGGTCCTTGGGCCAAGCTGGAATTGAACAGGCCACTCCTGCTTCAGGGAGCCGTCAATGTTTGGGGACGGTCCCCCCAGCACCAGAGAATATCAGCTCTCTCTCCCTCTCTCAACAATGCGTCCTCATCCATTTTTCCTTGATGAAATGTCTTTTCAGTTTTTTTTTAATCAACTTTGCTATTTGAGTGTGTTCCTTTTGCACATGGGAAAGCACTTCATATATAATTTGCTGCAAATAGGTTCCATTTTCCAAGGTTTGCCCTTTTGTTTGTGAAGCTATAAATTCTAGAAGTTATGAATTTTTATTTAATAAAAACTCTTGAGGAGAGGGGTGAAGGGGGAGTTTTTATTTAATGGATACAGAATTGCAGCTTTGCAAGATGAAAAAGTTCTGGAAATCTGTTCACAGCAATATGTATATTCTTAACGCTACTAAACTACACACTTAATGGTTAACATGGCACTTTTTTTACCACAATTTTAAAAACGATCTTTTTTTTTTCCTTTGCATGTAAAGCCCTCAACCTTCCATGCACTTATCCACTATCCCACACTGCTACGAGGCAGAGCAGAGAGTAAATTTGGGTTCAAATCAAGCCCTTATCCTTCTTTTTCATGTTACTTGGTCTGTGCTAATGTATTTCATCAGTTTGTGCCTTTTTCCTTAACCCAGATATCTAAGATTCTCAGTTTCCTTGCTGCTTTAGGGGCTTCCATCTTTGCAACTAAGAGATTGATACAGGTATAATAGTTATGATTTGGGTTTGAAGACTCCAGATTTTCTCCCCATTAAAAATAAAACGAAATGGGAGTTAGGACCTTCAGCTGTACCTGAATGAGGACACTGGAAAATGTCCCCCCGACCACCACCAAAAGCAACTATAAAGTTGGATGATACAGACAAACAGCATTTCAATGCTCTGCAAACCAACCAAACATTTTGATGCAACAATTTGAGAAGCATTTATGATTGAAAAACTTCTCACTTGTAGGGACTACCAGCGAGTCTCTATGGCATTCTCGCCTAGAGTGACTCCTGTTTCCACACCCAGCTCTGATGTCACAGAGGTTCTGCCAGGGCAGGCGTGAGCACTGGCATTTGGGGCAGCGGACAACACCTCTGTCCAGCAGCATTATCAATGGAAGCACCTCCTGGCAGCAGATGAGTGGGAAAAACCGACAGCTCTTCTAGCCTGAAGATGGGATCAGGGTTGGGGCTAGGATCCGTCTGGCGGAGGGTGTGTGCGTGTGCAATACAGATGAGAGAGGACTCGCCAATCCATCCACACATTCCCTGCATGCATAGAGGAGACACAAGAGGGCCCAGCAGAAAGCAAATATCCAGGCAGACTCAAAAATGGCCATAACTTGTATGCATTCCCCTACCTACACCCAGATATACTGGCAGAGAATGGAAGTTTTACTGGGCCAAGATATTTGAGAATAACTTCTGTCCAATCATTAGCTGACCACTAGGCATTGCAGACACAGGAGTAACCCCTAGGAAACCAAGCTTTAAAATTTTTTTAAAGAAAACTGAGCAGAAATATCTGTGTCCACAAACTTTGGGGGAGACATATTTCATGGATTTCAGGCAAGTTACTAAACTAACTCACAAAACAAACAGCAACAACAACCTAGGGAGAAGGATATGTGGAATTCAGTTACCACAATACATTATCTAAAATGTCAAATTTTCAACAAAAAAATTATGAAACATGTCAATAAACAGGACAATGTATTCTTACACTAAAAAAAAAGCAGTCAGTAGAAACTCTCTGAGTATCCCCAGTATTCCCGATACCACAGCCAAAGACTTCACAAGAAAATAGAACTAAATTATCTTTTATGAATGCAATGCAAAAATTCTTAACAAAATGTTGCCAGACTGAAATCAGCAATAGATGAAAAGGATTATACATCACGACCAACTGGGATTTATCCTAGGAATGCAAGGATGGCTAACACCTGAATGCAAAGTAATATAATATACTGTTAATAGAATAAAAGACAAAACTACATGATCATCTCAGTAGAGACCGAAAAAAACCATTTGACGAAATACAACATCCATTCAGATAGAAACTTTCAATGAACTAGGAATAGAAGGGAATTTCCTCACCCTGATAAAGGATATCTATGAAATGAAACAAAAACCCAAAGTGAATATTCTACTTAACAGTGAAAGACTGAAGTATTTTTCCCTAATATTAGGAAAAAAGCAGGGACATTGACTCTTGTCAAGTCTATAGGAGATTCTAGGAAGGGCGATAAAGAAACAAACAAACCCCCAAAAACTAATATTAAAGTATCCAGATTGGAAAGGAAAAAGGGTGTCTTCATTCAAGGATGACAAGATACTGTACGTAGTAAATCCCAGGAATCAACCGACAAACCACCACAACTAATAAAAATGGTTCGTAAAGCCACAAGACATAAATCAATATACAAAAACCAAAACTCAACTGTATTTCTATATACTAACAACACTTTAAAAATAAAGAGAACGACTCCATTCATAATGGCATATTTAAAAGACTTTAATCACAGTCCAAAATACTAAATGAAAAATTCCAGAAATAAACAACACTTTTAAATTGCATGCCATAAAAAAAGGAATTGTATACTGAAAATACTGAAAAGAGAAATCAATGATGATTAAATAAAAGAGAGACAGTCCACATTTATGGGTCGGAAGACTCAATACTGTCAAGGTGACAATATTGACCATATATTCAACACAATTCCTATCAAAATCCCAGCAGAGTTTTTGTAAACATTAATGAGCTGATCCTAAAATTTATATGGAAATGTAATGGAATTAGAATAGCCAAAACAATTTGGAAAAAGAGCAACAAAGTTGAAAGACTTATAATACCTGATTTTAGAACTTAAAATCAAGACAGTCAGATATTGGCACGCTATCATATACTGGGACAATCTATATATCAAAATTAAAAATCCAGAAGTAAACCATTACATTTACATCAATTTTTTTACTGAGAGATGTCAATTAATTTGTTTGATAAAGTTACTAAGGTATTCAACAACAGAAAAGATTATCTTTGCCATAAATTGACGATTTTATTTGGGCGTCCATATACAAAAAACAACAACTCTGAACTTTGACATATCATACTATACACAAAAATTAACTCAAAATTGAAGAGAAACCTCACTATAAGTGCTACAGTGAAAAACTTCAAGGAGAAAATATGATTTCAATTATTTGGTTATATGCAGATGTGAGACTGCTGGATCACAGGGCAGTTCTATTTTTAATTTATTGAAGAACTTTCATACTGTTCTCCACAGTGTCTGTACCATTTTACATTCCCATCAACAATTTACAAATTTTCCAGTTTCTCAATAACTTTGCCAACACTTGTTATTTTTTTGTTTTGATAATAATGATCCTAACAGGTGTGAAATGATACCTCACTCTGGTTTTGATTTACATTTGCTTGATGATTAGTTATGTTGAGCAACTTTTCATATACCTGTTGGCCATTTGTATATCTTCTTTGGAGAAATGTCTGTTCAAGGCCTTGGCCCATTTTTTAATTAGCTTATTTGGTTTGTTTGTTTGTTTGTTTGTTTGTTGCTATTGAGTATTAAAAGTCCTTATTTATTTTGGAAATTAACCTCTTGTCAGATATATGGTTTGAAAATATTCCCCACCATTCTGTAAGTTGCCTTTTCACTTTGTTAATTGTTTCCTTTGCTGTGCAGAAGCTTTTTAGTCTCCCTTGTGTATTTTTGCTTTTGTTGCCTGTACTTTTGTTTTCAAATCCAAGAAATGATTGCCAAGGTCAATGTCGAGAACTTTTCCACTGTATTTTCTTCTAGGAGCTTTCTGGCTTCAGACTTTATGTTGAATTTAATCCATTTTGAGTTACTTTTTGTGTATGGTGAAAGGTAAGGGTTTGCTAGGCATATTGATTTCAGTCTTTTGCATGTGGATATCATTTTCCTAACATCATTTATTGAAGAGACTGTCCTTCCTCCAATGCATGCTCTTGGCATCCTTTCCAAAAATTAGTTAACCATATATACATGTTCCACTGGGCTTTAATGTTCTTTTCTATTAGCCTATTTCTATGTCAGTATTATACAATTTGATCACTATAGCTTTATAATATAGTGTGATGCCTTGTTCTTCTTTCTCAAGATTGCCTTGGCTCTTTGAGGTCTTTCGTGGTTCCACATTAATTTCAAGATTGTTTCTTTTTTTTTTTTTCTGTTTCTGTAAAAAACGTCTTTGGGATTTTGGCAGAGACTGCACTGAATTTGTAGACCGCTGTGGGTAGTATGGACATTTTAACAATAGTAACTCTAATCCATGAACAGAGGATGTCTCTCCATTTATTTCTGTCTGCTTTAATTTTTATCACTGGTGTTTTATAGTTTTCAGTGTACAAAGCTTTCACCTCCTTGGTTAAGTTTACTCCTAAGTACTTTATTCTCTTCGGCGCTATTATAATCGGATTATTTTCTTAATTTCCTTTTTGGATAGTTCATTGTGGTATATAGAAACTCAACTGATCTTTGTATGTTGATTTCTATTCTACAGTTTGCTAAATTTATTTTTTAGTTCTAACAGGTTTTGTGTGTCTTGCGTGTAGTCTTTAGGGTTTTCTATATATAAGACATTTCATCTGCAAACAGAGATCATTTTACTTCTTCCTTTCCAATTTGGATGCCTTTTATCTGGTCTTTATTCTCGAGTCACATTAAATAGCATAGGACCCGCTGGGTAAAGCTGTGACTTTGAATGATTACTTTGGATTTCAATTCCCATATGACCTAGTGAATAAATCCCCCTGAATATGATATTCCTCATGACATATCCAGAGAGCCAAAAGTCTAAGACAGAATTATCACTAGCCACCTCGAGTGACACTTGCTCCTTTGACAGTGTTATTATGCTGCTCCCTTATATAACAAGACAGCATAACAGTCCATCCTCAGACAAATGTAAAGGTGACAGGGGAGCTCTGCAAAAGTCAGGACAAAAAGATCCTGATCTCTTTCATCATATGTTACCAGCTGGTCAGGCAGCCCTGAAGACTTTAAACGCCCAAGAGTCTGCATTAGTAACATTAATTTTAAAAGCATACCTGATCTTAAAAGGTTACCTGCTCTTAAATCAGGGTTTTGGGCAAACCATTTTTTGCCCCTACCATGTACGTTTATAGTTCCATGGTCGATGGTCAATTAAGATACCAATTAATTCTACCTGATAAATTAGCAAGAAAAGCTCCTTGCTTGGAGCAAAATTTCACAAAGGAGGTTCCCAGCTTTCGGAAGCACCGTCTGCCCACAGCTGCCCTCTCTCCCTTTCTCAAACTCTGAAGTCCTGTCCAAGATTCATGCTGTTACATCTCTTTCTTGGTGTAAACGACTCTCGTGGCTGAGTTCTGGGCTGTTTGGCTGACGAAGCAAACTCCCGTCTTTGCCGCCCACCGTGAGAGGGCTTGTGACTACACGCTTAGAACACAGCCCCTTTCTCCTTTACATGTCACACTCCTGTTTCTCGTGAGCTGTCCAAGCCTATCTTCCAGAGAACAAAAGCAGAATTTTATTCCAGGATGAAAAACTATCATCCCAGCCTACAAATCTGGCTACATGTGATAATATAACAGCCAGTTAACATTTGTGTGCATCACACACACACACATTTCTCCATATTCACTTACTTTATGGCAGTTACTTTACAAGTCCGTTGTTTTCTGTCCCACCCCAGCAATGGGACCACAGCCATAGCCAACCAAGCTCCTCTTTCCAGGTCTATCCCCATCACCACCACTTCCTAACGCCACAGCCACTACCAGCCGAGGCTGCCAGCAGACAGCCATCAGGCCAATCTTCCAGAAACATTGTTGTTTTTTTACTCCCTTGCTTATCACTCTTCTGTGATTCCCCATCACTGAGCTCTGTTCCTCCCCAATGGGCACTCTGCATCCCCACCAGGCCTTTGTCTTCGTTTCCCCCAAGACACTCTCTGCTGATCTCATCTGTTGAATCTTGACTGACACTTGTCGGTTCACCTCCTTCACGGCTCAGCTCCTCCTGGCAGCATCTCATCCAATAGCACTGCCCTTTCCTTTTCTGAATGCACATGCCACTCACTTGTTTTGGCCCTGTGAGTTCCCAGAATGCTTTACATCAGTGGTGGTGATGGTGGGAGTTTTCCAGAGAAGGCTGGGTAGGAAGACCCTGCAAAGCTGCGCTCACCTCCTCCCTAGAAATTCATTCTGGGCAAGTAGACGGGGAGAAGGCGGCCTGCGCCAACCCCATTCTGTGGCTGCCTCTGACTGCTCGGTCTCTACAGTTTCCTCGATCACAGTTGTCACGTCCTGGAGGGCTCCAGGCCTGCCTTTTCATTTCTTTGTGATTCCTGCCCATGATGTCATCACACCACACCTACAATCAGCCCTTCTGTGGATATGCCTTATGTGGATACATGTGTCTGGACTTATCCAAGGTACAGCTTGGATTTTCTTCTTCCACTCCATTTTCATTTCTGATTGAAAGGGAGAGGAGGATCCCTCCTTTCTGGAAGAACAAGAAAATCGCAAGGGCCCTTCGCAATTACCCAATTCAACTTCTTCATTGCCCAAGTTACAGATTCAGACAAGTAAACATTCAGACATAGTCAAAGACCTGGTGGGGGTGGGGAAAGGAGAATAATTCTGTTAAATTCTGAAAACCCCACTATTAAAATAAATTAATTCCTGATGATACGGAATCATTTGTACTGCTGATAAAATATTACTGTGCCACGATGCCTGATTATCCATTATGTAGCCAGCCCCTTTCCCTACAAATAAAATGTCTCAAATCTAATAAGCACTATGAACTCCCCCCATTTTAATTTTTTCTCATGTAGTAAAGACAAAATACTAAAATAGCACAGCTGCCCCTAGAACTGTGATTCTGGACACATTTTATCTCCCTGAATCTCCTGTGCTCAATGGGAATAATTACAGCTCCTCCCTCGGGCTGATGTGAAGGTGAGTAGTTACTTACCGAATGTTCCTACCACAGTACTTGCTATGTGGGAGGTGCCCAGTCATTGCTAGTGATTGGCACCATGTAGGGGCTGGGTCCACAGGCAAGCGGAAGACAAAACCTCTGCCCTCACACAGGTGTGCACAGGTAGCAGAGTGTGAGAGTAGAGAGGAGGGACCCTCAGAGGGGAGTAGGGCCAAGGATGCTTCCTGGCAATGTCATCTGAGGGAGGTTTTGAAGGATGAATAGGAGTTTTGGGGAGGATGATGTGAGGTTTGCAGAAGAACATTATAATAGAAGGAACAGCTTCTGCAAAGTGATGAGTGAAAGAGCTTGGCTTATTTCAGGAAACTGTGAAAGTAGTTTGGTACAGCTGAAATTTAGTTAGGGAGGAGCTGGCAGGAATGGCTTCATGGGCCTACAACCTGTGAAGTCATAGTGGGCCACTTGTTTACAAGGGCCCCATGCTTGGTTTAATGTTACCATCATGAACTTATTCATTCCTGAGCAAAGGGCCCGCATTTTCATTTTGCAATGGGCTCTGCAAATTATGGAGCTAGTCTCAGGAGCAGATGTGCTATGCACTTCATCAGAAAAAGATATAAGTGTGGGATTATGAGCAAGTTACTCATGTAAGAGAAATACAGGTATTTTTAAGAGGGTGTTCATGTAAAGATTAATGTTGGTCCCAGAAGAAATCTCGAGGATATCTCTCTCCAACATTAGAACTCAGCGAGCAATAGTTTTTGCCCTACTCAGACCTTTTTAGCCATCCATACAAATAAAGACATAGTTCCAGATCAGACATTGGCTGATGGTTGGGAATTTCTTTTATCAGAGCTAAGAAAGTATCAGATGTGATGGTGATTTTTCTCTGAAAGTCTTTTGTGTCCCCTCTCTTGCCAGAATGAATAACTGCTTCTAGAAGGCTCTCATGATACCCTTGTATGTGAGTCTTCCATAGTTTCCAGATAAATTCCTAGAAATGTAATTGCTATGTCAAACATTAAGTGCATTTTTTCATTTTGATAGAAATTGTTGAATTGTCCTTCAAAGAGCTATATTAATTTACATTCTTCCTAACAATATATGAGATATCAATTACTAGTTTGGTGTACATTCCTACAATAATGGGATATCACCTGACACTTGTCAGAATGGTTATCATCAATAAATCAAAGAACAAGTGTTGGCAAGGATGTGGAGAAAAGGGAACCCTCCATACACTGTTGGTGGGATTGCAAATTGGTATAGCCACTATGGAAAACAGTGGAGGTTTTCTCAAAAAATTAAAAATGGATATACTTTTTGACCCAGCAATTGCAATTCTGGTTATTTATCCAAAGAAAACCAAAACAATAATTTGTAAAGATCTATGCACCCCTTATATTCATTGCAGCCTTATTCACAATAGCCAAGATATAGAAGCAACCAAAATGCCCATCAACAGATGATTGGATAAAGAAGTTATGGTTTATATATATATGATGAAATATTAACCATTAAAAAAATGAAATCCTACCATTTGTAATGACGTGGATGGACCTAGAGGTTATTATGCTGAGTGAAATAAGTCAGAGAAAGAAAGATAATACCATATGATTTCACTTATATGAGGAATCTGAGGAACAGAAAGGACAATTTTGGTGATGCCAGAGGGGAAGAGGTTTGAGGGACTGGGAGAATGGAGTGAAGAGTTAAAGAAGTAGTAGTTGATTGATGGTCACAGGGATGAGGAACGCGGGAAAGGGTATGCAGTCGGCAGTAAGGTAATGGCTGATGGCTAAGTGGAGAGCCAGAGGAGAGGAAGAGCAATCAGGGTGGTTGTTTTCTAAACTATATAAATGTCTAACCATTGTACTGTATACTTGAAACTAATAATTAAATTAAATTTTAAAAAAAGAAATGTAAAACGGTTTAAAATTCCTAATCGAATAAAATATGTTAAGGTTTTGGTCTGTTCTAGATGCTAAAAAATTGAATACCTGTGCTTAAACTCAACAATGTCACTTACTCTGGTTTCTGTTTTGATGATTAAAGATGGAATTTAAGAAGACAAAGCTGACTAATGCAGAAAAAAAAAGAAGAATACCCCTTAAGATATTTAACAGTCTGTTGCTTGCATTTTTACTTTATCTATATTTTGCCATGAGGAAAATCTTAATTTGTGTGTAGCCAAATTTATCAATATTTTCCTTTGTCTTCTGAGATTCATTTTCAGAAAACCCTTCCTACTATGAATATAAAGACTTTCTCCTGAATTCTTTTTCTGTATTTTTATAGTTTCAATTTATAAAATATTATCTAAATCTTTGATGCAGTTGGAGTTTGTTTTGGTATGATACACACTTAAGGAAACTATTTTTTCCCCATTTGTCTCAGCAACCAATTATTCAAAGTCAAAATTTTCCTACTAATTCAAAATGCTACCTTCATTATAATTTAAATTCTTATCTATTTTGGGTCTCTTATAGTTCTGTATTCTTTTCCATTTTAGTACTTATGGCTTTTTAAATGTATTTTGATACATTGAGGACTGGTTACTTCTTATTACTCTTGTTTTTCAAACACTTCTCTGTTGTTACCTGTTTACTTTTCCGTACAAAGTTTATAAGCATCTTGTCTGGTCCCTCTCTACCAAAATCCACCAATATCTTTTTGGACATGATCAGATCCAAATTTCAAAATGATCATTCCAGCTACTGTGTAAAGAATAAGTGTACATGAGGGAGGACCAGTGAGAAATGCTATTTCAGAAGTTCACAAGAAAGACGAGAGGCACTTGGACCAGGATGGGGGCAGTAGACAGAAAGAAAATAGGATCAAGAGGTATGGAGGAATAAAAATTGTCAGGACTTGGTGATGAATGTCAGCTGTCCGTTAAGAAAGAGGTAGGTCATTTTCTAGTCTTGCCTGGAGCAACCTTAAGTTTTAGTCTAGTTCTGGAGAGGCTATAATCTGGATCAATCCAAAGATACAAGTTAGTTTCGGAGTGGCCCTGAAAATCAGGGTCCTCTTGGGAAAAGACTTGAAGCTCTTCTGTAAAGAGATATCATGGATTCAGACAAGATATCCCAAATTAAATGATCTTCCCCCCACCATGCCCTGTATCAGGAAGACCAAACCAGCTTTTAAAGCGCTTCACAGGCTGTGGGGATATACCCATGACCTTAAACCTCGTGGTTCTAAATGGCAATAGTGTCTTCTAGGACATTCTGTTGCATCACATTTGCGGCCTGCAGAGCCAACTTGTAGTTAGTGAAGAAAAAAATATGATAATTCAGTTTTCTTTTCTTCAGTTTCTCAACAAGTTCCTCAAACAGAATTATCGCAAGATTCACTCCTAAGTATATAGCCAAAAGAATTAAAAGTAGGAACTCAAAGAGATCCTTATATACCAATGTTCGTGGTAGCACTGTACACAATAACCAAAAGGTGGCAACAACCCAAATGTCCATCATCAAATGAATGGATAAATAAGCTATATGCATATGATGGAATATTATGCAGCCTTAAAAAGAAGAGAATTCTGACACATGCAATGTGGATGAACCTAGAAAGCATTATGGAAAAGGAAATAAGCCAGTCACAAAAGGACAAATACTCTATGATTCCACTTATATGAGGCAGCTAGAATAGGCAAATTCATAGAAACAGAAAGTAGAACAGTGTTACCAGGGGCTAGGGGGAGGGGAAAATGGGGAATTATTATTTATCAGCTATAGAGTTTCTATTTGAGATGATGTAAAAGTTCTGGAAAGAGACGATGGAGATGGTTACCCAACACTGAGAGCAATGCCACTGAATTGTACACTTCAAAGAAAATGGCAAATTTCATGTTATGCATATTTTACTGAATTAAAAAAATTGTTTTAAGTTTTCTTACCAAAGAATGTGTCATGATAGAGGTGGCTCCCCTCACCACTGAAACAAATTATGATCATATGATTATGGTTTTAAGTAGCATTAGCTCTCTGAGACCTAGGCATTACAGAGCAGGCAAAAAACTCCCTCACCCAAAACAATGCAGAATATTTTAGGAAACAAATTATATGACCTGCATCTCCAGAAATCCCCTCCCAAGTGGCTAACCACAAAGGGAGGAAACATACCAGGGTGAAACCAAAAGTTTACAGTCAAAACTCAGAGTCCATACTATTTCATTCTGTACAAGATGAACGCAGTGCAGGTATTCACACCTGGGGCATTTGCTATGACTGGAGCATTAAACTTTCTTGGCTTTAGTCTTTCTTGACCCCATATTTTAAGGATATTCTTGTTCCCAAATGTCTTTTAAAGCACATTGGTCTACGGCATTCAATTAAACAGAAGCTATTTAAAACACACTTGATAAATCACCTGAATATTAAGTCCGCAGAATTAGGCAGTATCCTTTGAAGAGCTCTGATGACAGCTGGGGATGAAACGGAGTTACTGTTGGTCAAACTGATGTTGCCAATAACCGTTGAGCTAGAGAAGCTCTAGTTACCAATACTAATTGGATGCAAAAAAAAAAAATTTTTTTATTGTTGTTCCAGAGGACACCCTTAGTGAAATCTGTCATAAAATGTAGGAACATCTAAATGAACAAACAATCCAATGTAGGAACATCTAAATGAACAAACAATCCAGAGTGCATGGTGACATGGTATCCAGAAAAAGGAAGGAAAACTGATTAATATTATGAAAATAAATGGACTTCAATTATAGTGGTAAAAATCTTTGGCAAAATTCCACACAAAAGTGAATTTTTCTAAGCACATAGTCATCATGAGATTAAAGAGTGTGCAAAGGTTCGGGGATTGGCTCAGGGATAGTAAAGGAGGGGTAAGAAGAAAGGGAAATGCTTCTCCAGGGAGGAAGGTAACAGCCCTTCCAAGTCCCTGCGATAGATGAGGACGTATGTGCTTTGAAATCTACAAGTTTATGGGACTCAATGAGCTGAGGAAATGACAAGTTAAGGAAGATAAATTAACAAGGCATTAAAATAAAATTCTTAGTTGAGGCCCCTGAAATAGACACCACATTCTAAAGAGGTACAAGAATACTTAAATGCAAGATTTACAAAGCAGATGGCATAATTAATAATAATAATAATAATAATAATAATAACAAACAATAAACAACCATTACACACCTATTAAAATGGCCAAAATCCGGAACACTGACAATCCCAAGTGTTGGCCTGGTTGGGGAGCAACGGGAATGCTCATTCATATGCAAAAGAGTACTTGGAAGATGGTTTGGCAGTTTTTTACAAAACTAGGCACCCTCTTACCATATGATCCAGTAATCTGCACCTCAGCATTTACCCAGAGAAATTGAAAGCTTATGTCCACGCAAAAATCTGCACATGGATGTTATAGAAACTTTGTTCACAACTGCCACAACTCGGAAGTAACCAAGATGCCCTTCAGTAGAATGAATAAACTGGGGCACATCCATACAGTGAAATATTTTTCAGTACTAAAAAGAAATGAAGTATCAAGCCATGGGAAGACATGGAAATGCATCTTACTAAGTGGAAGAAGCCGATCTGAAAAGACTAAACTCTGTATAATCTCAACTACATGATAGTCTGGGAAAGGCAAAACCATGGAGACGGTAAAAAGATCAGTGGTTGCCAGGCATAAGGTGGTACACGAGGGATTTTTAAGGCAGTGAAAATAGTTCGTATTATATTATGATGATGAATATATGCCATTATCCATTCACCTGAACTCATGGAACGTACAACACCACGGGTGAACTTTAAGGTAACTATGGACTTTTGGTCATTATTATGTGACAGTGTAGGTTCATGTGACAATGTAAGTTCATCTGTTGTAACAAATGTATCACTCTGGTGAGTGATGTTGATGATGGAGGAAACACATATGTGTGAGGACAAGAGGTACGTGAGAAATAGATGTACCTTTCCTCTCAATTTCGTTGTAAACCTAAAACTGCACTAAGTAATGAAGCCCAACTTCCTTTCAGCAGGAGCCACCTTCTTCGTATAATTCACCAAAGGGAGAGGAGAGGCCCCTGCTATATGCTCTCTAGGCCTCTCAGAAAACACAAGCTGTTCCTTCGGCCACATACATGAAAATTTACAAGGTGACACTGTAGACATCAAGGGGATGGGCACTGTTCAGAAAGGAAAGCCCCACTGATGTTACTATAGCAGAGCTGGAAGAGCCCACGGTGCCATCCAGCACACGGCTGGCATTGCTGTCAACAAACAAGTTAAGGGCAAGGTTCTCTCCAGGAGAATAAATCTACGTGTGGAGTGTGTGAAGCGTGCTAAGAGCCAAGACAGCTTCCCAAAACATGAGGGAGGGAAAATGATCAGAAGAAGAAGGATGCCAAAGAGAAAGGCAGCTGGGTTCAACTGAAGTGCCAGCCTGCTCCACCCAGAGCAGCTCCCTGTGTGAGAACCGGTGGGAAGAAGGGGCCTGGGCCACCGGAACCCATCCCCCTGAGAATGCAGAGCCCGGTACATGTGGAAAACAAAAGAACTTTAACTGGAAAAAAATGGAGTCTAAAATTAGTATTGATCGTTAATCCCCTCGGAAAATAAAATAAAATAAATAATTATTTTTTTAAAAAACCCTACTGGGTGTTTTGCTAGTTAAAGTATCTATAGGAAGATGTGAGGTCAGACCCAGTACCTAGATGGGCAAATTGGCTTAAGCAACAAAGGGGATCAGAAGATGGCACCCCAAAATATGTCACTTTGGCGAAATGATTATTCTAAACTGAAGACGGTAGAGATTCAACAGGTGTAAGATGGAGGAGCCTTCTGGGAGCTCCCTTAACTAACTAAAAGCAGTAACTTCTGGGAAATATGGCTGCCATAAATTCTTCTTCAGAGTGGATCTACTCCCGGAGGAGAGAACATGAATATAACCTACCCCAAATCCCTTCTCCAGGGAGCATTATGACCCCCAAGAAGGCTGAGAAACCACTTATGCCCGTACAAACATTGTCGCAAACTTTATCTCTTATCTGTTCTCCTAAAAGCCCATTCGCCCATCCTAAAGAAACCTATCTGTCCTTCCCATAAGACACCTTTGCTCCCGCACTCCCTTTCTTCTACTAAATAAGGTATCCAGTCCTTTAACTCTAACCATTTAAGAAGACAGCTACTTCCTTTGACAGTTCCCACGTGCATAGGACAGAAAGCTTTTCCCCTGTTACCATGTCTTTTGTCAGAGTAATTCACAGGCGTCAGGTACTGAACCTAAGAGGATAGAGGAAAAGGTTTTTCCCTCTCCCCTATAGCATAAAGGGAGAGTTTGCTGGCTCAGCCAACTGAACTTCAGGAAAGGTGGACGTGAGCTGGACCTCGGGGTGACCACAACCAGGGACTGAAACACCACCAACTCTTTCCCCATCTCTGATTTCTGCTCCGCCCAGTGCACCGGTCACCTTCTCCCACCACGCTCTAGCTTCTTCCGCAAAGTCAGAGGGGACATGGCCACCAGACAGCTCATACCTCACAGGTTTGCCACCTGAGATCACCTGAGACCCTCATCAGGACTGGGGAAGTCTGGAAAACACACCAACCTCCAGCCAATCGCTGGGTAAAAGAAGCAAATGTGGAAGGAACTGGAGGTTCTCCTTAAACCTCACCTGGAGAAGCAGTAGTTTGAGAAGTTTGAGAAGTAGTGTGAGAAGAGAGTGCTACTCCAGGCAGATAAAACGGCACCCACCCACTGCACAGTCCTTCCAAACAGCACTGGGAGGACCTCAGAAACAGTCAGGCCCCCTACTTGGCACCCTTGGCATCCCAAATTCTCATATTTTGTGCTCAGCCCCCAGAGAAATGGACACTTCTCTTCTCCATCTTGCTTTATTCAGACAGCTTCTGGAACAATGGTGGCCAGTGTCTGAGACCCCCATAGTCTCTACTCCATAGCTGTTAATGTTTTCTCCCCACTCTGTACACCTTTGATTCAGTGTCACATGCCTTAAAAACCCAGACCCCAAGCTAAACTGGGCCAAGCTCCTCTTTAGAATGGATCTTGGAGTATCATATCATCAGACAACGGTGATGGGCAGCCAGCGAAGACCAGCCCTCGTGTCTTCACTCTGCCCTCTGCCAGCTCTGTCTTCATCTGCTGAGACCCGCTCGGCACTGATACCCAAAAAAGAAAGTAAGAGAAGTGTCTCTACACCATGAAAACTGTGTGTCACATCCTTCAAAGCTTTAGGGAGATAAATTTAGACATAAAACAGGAAGTAATTCTCTACATAGCTGAGAGTGATCTAAGGGAAGTTATTGCCTGAAGATATTTTAAAGCTAAAGTGTGTAGGAGAAGTTCTCAAACATTAGAATGGATCAGAATTACTTAAAGAGCTTGTTAAGGTTAAATTACTGGACCCATCCCCAGAGCTTCTGATTCAGAAGGTTTGAGGTGGGGCCTGATAATCTGCATTTCTAAATAGCTGGTGCTGTTGGTCCAGGGACTACGCTTTGAGAACGACTATGGTAGAGGTTCAAGAACAGAGAGAAAACCTCTCTAGGCCACTGGGCTCTCATCTGAAGTTGAAGGTGTTGGGCCAGGTCAGCTAAGGAGCTCTTTAGGGCTGACAATTATAGTGTTAAATGGGTGATTACCTATGCACTTCTGTCAAGTTTCTTGTTGTTATTAAATAATTATTATTAAATAATTACTTATTGCTTACTTTATTAAGATACCATAAAAATTTCCAATAGCATCAGAACTCTAATCTAGATACAGCAAAACCTCATTAAATCTGCTCTCTCCTTACTTCCTGTCTTTTACATGCCACCCTGATCCCACACCGCCTTTCAGCTGCATGTCTAAATCCCCACTCCACCCCTGGTCTGGTTGACCTTGGTCTCAAGTACCTAGTGCTGAAGTAGGGTGTTCCCAAACAAGAAGGCAGGATGTAACAAGACCTAACAAGCAGAACGAGCCAGCACTAATACAGAACAGAAATACAAACACCAAAGAAGATAAGTCAGGATCAAGCAGGGGATGGTGTATGTCCACCATCTCCATGATCCTGCAAAGGTAAGTTAGCTAATTTTTCATGCACCAGCTCTATGGCCCCTTGATTAGGATGCTCTTAACACCTGGGCTCTTTGCAATCCTGGCTGAGCAAGTCAGCTCTGAGCCCATCCTAGGGAGGCAGATGAATTCAAGTAGGGATTGAGAGGATAGGGTGGGGAGCCGTACCTATGTTAGCAGCTGATAGGAGCTGAATGCCTAGAAGAATAGAGCTTTCGTTCCTTAAGATTGAGCCAATTAGATCAATCTTCACCCCCTTCTCCTGGGCCCTCTACTGGTCTTCTTTGCTCCTCCCACTTTTAACATTCCGATTCTGTGAAGGGAAAGAGAATCAAGTGAACTTTTAGAGAGAGGTGGGCCCTTTACGCTCATTAGAAGTTCCTTCCCTTGGTATGCCCTTGATGTCACCATTGACATATGTAAGTACTTGTTCTCCAAAGGAGGAATGGAAGGCAGAGGATTTATTCTCTCTTGTATTCTAAGCACTGTAATAAAAATTGACAAAGACTGAAATGTAGTGGGTATCTTAGCTCATCCATCCAAGTGAATCTATGCCTTTCACTGTCTTTGACTTGACAATTCTGCAACTCCGCGACAAAGTTGCAGAAAACTGATAGTACTGCAAATAATTCTTAATTATAAGTCAATAAACTTTTGAGGTTGAGGTCCAACTAATTTCCCTTCTCCACTGAGGAAGAAGTCAGTTTTGCATTTATTAAGCTAATTCATTTCTGCGTCTTCCTAGGCTTCCATATTTATCTCATTGTTGCATTCTCTTTTTAAGTGGTTGTAACACCTTTCTGGTTCCCTTGTTCATCAATGTGTTAAATAAAATCTTTGACACGTTTTCATTGTACATTTGTTGAGAGTGAGGATTTTCATTTTCTTTTTTTTAAAAAAAAAGTTCTATTCAAAACTCAGAGCACCAACACCACCAAATGCTGGCCAGGTTGTGGAGCCACAGGAATTTTCATCCATTGCTGGTGGGAATGCAAAAGAGTACAGCCACTTTGGGAAACAGCTTGGCAGTTTCTTACAAAACTAGACATACTCTTAGCATACGACCAGCAATTGCACTCCTTGGTATTCACCCAAAGAAGCTGAAAACTTATGCGCACACAAAAACCTGTACATGAATGTTTATAGTAGCTTCACTCACAATTGTCAAAACCTTGAAGCAACAAAGAGGTCCTTCAGTATGTGAATGGATAAACTGTAACATATTTAGACAATGGACTATTACTCCTTGGTAAATAGGAATGAGCTGTGGTGTTATGGAAAGACGTAAAGTAACCTTAAATGCACATTAGTAAGTGAAAGAAGCCCATCAGAAAAGGCTGTAGATTCCAACTGTATGACATTCTGAAAAAGGCAAAAAGATGGACACAGTAAAAAGACCAGTGGTTGCCAAGAGTTGGGAGGGAGGAGAGAGAAACAGAGGAGGCACAGAGAATTTTTAGGGCAGTGAAGATACTCTGTATGATACCACAATAATGGATGCATGTCATCATAAATTTGTCTAAACCCATAAAATGTACAACACTAATGTAAACTATGAACTTAGGGTGAATATGACATGTCAGTGTAGGTTCATCAGTTGTAACAAATGTACCACTCTGGTGGGGGATGTTGCTAATGTGGAAGAATTACATAGATGAGGGCAAAAGGTATATAGAAAATCTCTGTACCTACCCCTCAATTTTGCTCTGAATCTAAAACTGCTGCTAAAAAAATAAAACAATAAAAACTAAACTAAAACCCTCCTTTAACAGTATTTGGCACAGAGCCTGGTACAAGGCAGGCATGTAATAAATATCGGTTAATGATTTAATGAATAAATGGATGAATGTAGACAAGTACATGTACTCCTTGCCATGGACAATGCATCACGAAGAAAAGGTGTGAATTACTAGTTCAGTGTTGGATACTATCTCAACGTTGAAATCAAAATGAGAAAACTCCCCTAATCCTTTGGGAGACGCCAGCAAGAAGGGGCTGTAAGAGCTATGAGGGTCTTTGTGTCTGAGAGTGGACCGAGTGGCCCCCTACACAGAGGCTCTGTCAGAGGTCACTAAGGGTGCTGAGCATGCAGTAATGGTGGGAGACAAGAAATGCCATGTAAGTCACAATAGTCCTGTTTCTGTTCCCTCTCTTGTATACGGATCCCAAGACCTGCAGGTTTTCTCCTACGGTGGGCTGTTGAAAACTTACCCAGATATGAAATAATGTGTCATTCTGGCATTTTTACTTAGAATCCTAACTACAGACAAGCTGTGTAAAGGAAAAAAAAAATATGAGTCAGTTTCCAGATTCGTGAGCGTTTTGAAGATTACATCAATGGATTTCCATAGAATGAAACCACAAGCTTCCTGCCAATTGTCTGGATTCACAAAGGTCTATGTTGCTTTCAACTCATGAGGAAGAATTCGTAAGGAAATTATCTATAGACATCCATGAACTTTTAAGGGCATTTATTTACTTATTTTTATTATGTATTATTATTTATGCCTACAGCATCTGGTCTTCCTAGGTGGTCTCCCTAGGTGGTCTCCCATCCAAGTACTAACCAGGCCCGACCCTGCTTAGCTTCTGAGATCAGACATCAGGCTCGTTCAGGTGGCATGGCCATAGACCATGGACCATGTGTGGCTCCACTGGGTTGCAAAACCAGGAACTTCTGCATGTAAAGCAGACATACTAACCACTACACTATGGAACCATGTCCAAGGGCATTTAAAAGTCAGATCTCCACTCTATTTTTCTCCTATCTTTATGTAAACATAATGACTGATATATAGAAAAGGAAGCTGAATTACTATTTATTATGATATAAATAAAATCTCTCATTTAATTCTCACAACAATCCTTTGAGGCAGATACTATTATCTTTCACTTTTACAGATGTGGAAATTGAAGCTGAGAAGTTAAATGACTTGCCTGAAGACATTAATAAGTGGTAGCATCAACATTCAAATTCAGGGCTAACTCTAAATGTCACATTCTTGTTACCATGACCATTATGCTCCATAAGGGAATCACAGGAGTCAAAGTACATAAAAATACTAACATTGTTTTGGGAAGAGAGAAAGACCAGTCACAAAATGTAATGTCAGTCCAAGGTAGGACTGAAGTGAGGTGGGTGGGGTGACTGCACAGGTCATAAAACTGATGAGTGGAAAATAGGATACGAACTAGAATGAAATGAGGGAGATACTTGTCTTGGGGCATCTTGGGGTGGAGAAGCAGTGATGTGGGTAGAAGGATGTTGACACTGTCAGACCCAGGTGAACTGTACTGTATAAAAATGCACCTGATCAAATTGGTAAGCATAGTCACAGGTACCCAGTTTAACCCACAGGCACATATGAGAAGCTGCATAAGCAACATCTCACATATGACAGCCTTAGAAAAAAGGTCTATTGAATCTCAATTTTAAAAGACTAGAAGACTAGACTAATAAAGACTAGAAGATTTGATTTCCATAACTGGCATACACAGTTAATAGACTCAAAATATTTGTTCAACGATTGAAGACAAAAGAAGGCACCAGAAGTGACAGGGAACAAGTTTACCAAGACAAACGGAATATTCAAGAAGCTTTCACATTTGATTTACAGACATCAACTCCTTCAATTCCGGTAACAACTCTCTCTATATTTTCAGTCCCATTTTAAAAGATGAAGCAAAGAAGTAAGTAACTTATTCAAAGTCATAAAACTAGAATCAAGCAGATCTTTCTGGATCCAAAGGACACGCACTTAGCCATGACATCCCATTCTAAAATCTGAACTTGCACTAAGTGAAAAAGCATAGCGATTGCTTGTGCTGAGAAATGATGGAGACTGTATAGAGCAACTACCTCACCAACAGGTAGTGAGAATTTGCGTGTCCAAATTATTGCTACAGAAAATCCTGCTGTCCTGTGTGATGAAAAGCTAATGCACTAGAAATTATTCCAGGTAGCCTTGTGTCTTGGGGCTGGCTACCTGGTCACACTCTATTGCTTTTGTCTCAAATGACCCTATAATTTTCAATGGGACAACGACCTTGAATACTGCTAACTAAGATTGAGAAAGCGAGTTTAGGTGCACTCTCCGTTTTCAACTATTCTGGACCTTTCCAGGGGAGGGCACTCTCCATAAAGCTGCGTGCTTTGATTTATGAAGATTGTGGGTGGCAGTCTGACTCAGAGGAAACCAGGTGATTCCTGATAAAAACAATCATTTCCAAGATCTCGGTTTTAAATAAGCCACAGTACAGTGTTTTGTTTGTTTGTTTTAAGTCTAGGCACAGATTTCGGGCACTTTCCATCCAATATCTGGCTGTCTAGCACCACTTCTCTTAACAATGCCACACACATCCACCCCTAAAACAAGGAAGCCTCCGCTGAGGTTGCCCAAAGCGGGTGCGGGTGGCGTCTCCAAGCACACGCCAAGTCACTGAGTCGGCGGAGCGCAGCCGCGGGAGCCGCCGGCCGGGGGGCCAGCGATGGAGAGCCGCGCGCTTGCGTCTCTGGCGTGAGGCAATCCTCCTACGGTCTCGGGAAGCCCCGACGCGCAGGCTTCCTCGCCGTGGTGGAGCCGCCCGGGCGTAGTTCCTCCACCGCTTCCTCCTCCAGCTGCAACCGCCCGACCCTTCCTGCTGCGCCGGGACTCCACCTCCGCGGGTTTGAAGCTCGCGCTCCAGCAGGCGCGGCGGCCGCGGTGCCGGCGACGACGGCGCACGCGCGCGGCGGGCGGCCCCGCCCCCAGGCCTAGGCCCCGCCCCCGGTTCCAGGCCCCGCCTCCGGTTCCGCCCCCTGGCGGGCCGGCGCGGCTGGTCTGCCCCGCTCCCCTTAGCAAACCTGTCTCGGCGGGGTGGGGAGGAGAGCTTCCTCCTCCGAGTGCGGTGCAGCGCCTCCCGGGCTGTCCTTCCGCCCCTGCCTCCGCGGTGCCGACACGAGCAAGGGGCCGAGCGGAGGGTGCGCAGGAGCCGGGGCCCGCGATGCGGCTGGCGGGAGCAGCGTCAGGGGCTGGGTCGCCGGCGCGGGACGTGTCGCTGTGCGGGGAGCCGCTGCAGGCCCTGCCGCCCCTGGCCTCGCAGCCGCCCGCGGCCGCGCCCTCGGGGCCACTGCTCCCCGCTCCGGGCGGCGCGAGCCTCAGCCGCCTTCCGGAGCCGCTGCTGCGGAGGCTCAGCGAGAGCTTGGACCGAGCGCCCGAGGGTCGGGGTTGGAGGAGGCTGGCCGAGGTTGCGGGGAGTCGGGGGCGCCTGCGGCTGAGGTGAGGAGCCCTGGGGGCGCAGGGGCGGGGCGGGGTCACGTGGGGGCGCGCTTGGGCCGGGGGGCGCGCGAGCTGAGTGCAGGGGTCGCGGGAGTAGGATGGGGGATGCTGGTGCTGGAGGGCATGGGGAGGGCCACGCGAGACGGTGCGTGGGCCGCCGACGTGGAAGCAGCGCCGAGGGAAGAACTTGGGGAGAACTCCGGTAATCGTCTAAAGAGAACCTTAACCCAGGAAAGTCCTGGGAATTCGAGAGCTTCGGGATTGGACCCCGGATGTTCGCACCCTTTTCCCTTGCTCCTTCCCTTGACCTGAAAGAGAGGAGTCGAGGTTGCCCTAGGAAGATACTGGGAGAAGGAAGGCTATCTGGAGACCCAGTGTGAGACAGGGCAGTAATTCCGAAAAAAACTTAAAATGCACACTACCGGGATGGGGACACTGACCAGGAGGACCTAAGGAAGAGTAGGAAGGAGAAGTGCAGGTAAAGAGATAATGAAAGGGAAGAGTTTGGGGTGCAGGAGTTCCCGAGGGTTTTTATGTAGGGAGAGAGAGAGAAGGATGGTGGGAAAGACACACTAAACTCACCACCTTCCTCAGTCAGAGCCACTTACCAAGTTCTCTTCTTGACCCCACCATGAGCATTAAATTATAGGTAAAACTATTTTCAGGCTTGGAATCGCTGTACTAGTGGTTCTTGAACTCTTGGTCTCAGGACTCCTTTAAACTTTTAATTATTGAGGACGCCAAAGAATTTTGAACGTGGGTTCTGTATATTACATACATGTAGTATATATGCTGCTATTTACCATACTAGACATGACAACTAAGAAGTTTTTTAAATATTAACTTATTTTAAAAGAACCCATTACATAGTAACAGAAACTACATGCTTTTGTGGAGAAACAAACTTTTCCGAAACAAAAAATTAGAAAAGTGGCATTGTTTCACATTTTGTAAATCGGTTTAATGTCTTGGCTTCACTGCAGAGAGCTGACTGCTTTTACGTGCCCCTGTATTCAGTCTGTTGCACTGCCACAGGTCATGTTTAACTTTTCGTATGACTAAACTTTGTCTTGTATTGTAATTATTTGTATACTTCTTTATAAACTCATTGAGAATAGGAACCATAGCTTGAGTCTACCTATCTTAGACACTCTAAATATTTTTGAACTGTGAGGGGAAACATTCAAAGTTATATTTATTGAGTGCCTATGATTTGCTAGAAGTTCCAGAAGATAAAAAGATGACAAATATTCAGCTCCTATTCATAAGGACTTATCAAGTGATAGATAGGCTGTCATTCTGGAACATTCACAAATACATGTTAAGTGTGAATAATGATAAAAATTTTGATCATTTATTAAGCCCTTAGAATATACTAACATACTAAGTGTTTACATGGATTATCTACTTTAACCCTCTCAACCTTGAGTTTCAGAGCGTTTGGGATTAAACCAGAGTAATGATGATTTGGGATTATTTGGCCATACAGAGGAGTAACAGTAATAGTAATGGAATCAAGAAGTGGTAAAGTTGCAAAATTGAGCAGACAAATGGCATCATTTCTTTCTGTTCTAGGAAACACACATTGTGCTTTCGGCTGTGCAAAGGAAATCCAAAATACTGTTGTTATTCTAGGTCCATAGATTTCCGAATTTCTAGACTTATAATAATGTAAAAAGTTATCTTCTTTGGGGGTCAGATCACCAGATCTGTGATTGGTTAATTCATGATATTAACTAGTACTCTAGTTAGGGAAGGCTCTGGGGTTTCCAGAGAAGGCCTAGCAGTAAGGTCTTCTGTTTGGTGATAAAGGAGAGAGAAGACAGCAAGGCTCTGCCACTGCAGAAGCATGGCTCATGGAATTTAAAAGTAGGGGCTACCCTACATCAGGTGTTTCGTCTTTTTCCCCAAGCCTTCAGTCATGCTTCGTTCAAGGCTACATACAGAATGGGGTTAGCTTTCTTTGGGGGAACTAACAAATTTTTGAGGCCACATTTCTGGTGGAGCTAGTATAAACAGAAGGGCAGTTGCTTAGCAAGAGATGACAAACAACAAAGGGCCTGCATTTGTGGAATCTGGGAATTTCACGGGGGGAAGTCTGGTAAGAGACTGGTGGAGTGTCACCAGTCTTCGGGGATGCTGAGGGTCAGTTCAGTTCGTAGGAGGTTAGCTGTGGTGAGGAGAGTCAGGGCGCCCTGAAGGTTGGAGAACTGAGGAACATTAAGCCCCAGTACCTATTGAAATCAGAATTAAACTGACATAACAAAAGGTCAGCACTGGGAACTTGGGGGCTAGAGAGTGACAATGGCAGGCGGAGGGGGGCAGTGAGGGGCAGCGCAAGGTAAGGCTCCCTGTGCTTAAGACAAAAGAAAGTCATTTTAAAGTCATTTCATACCAATGGCAGAAGAGCACCTCTGCGAGTAGAAGGTCCTAAAGGTATTCATTCTTCTCTGGTGTCAGACCTGAGGATTGTGGCATCAGAGTCCAAGTGGATAACAGTTCTCATGAGGATGTGGGGACCTTTCCTCAGAATCACTGGATTCATAGCCCCAGCATCTCGAAAGTTTTTGCTCATTCTATTTCTTTTCACTTTTTATGACTCTCTATGTCTTTCCTCAAATGAGAGTTGAATAAATAAACCATACGAGTTTGTCCTGAACTGTCCATGCGGGATGAGGAATAAGTTTGAATGTTTTCAAATGTTCATTGATGACCCAGAATAAATCCTTGCATATGGTAGCTTAGTTTCCCACAACCACGAACTTATGAGAATGCCTGAATACAAACTCAGCCCTAATTCCATTTCAAACCGATGAAATATTGAACACCCTTTGTTGTCAGTGTAGATAGGCACAGGTTCTGAGTGTTTTGCCCAAGCTACGTGAATTTCTTGGTGGTGTGGAACATGAGAGCCCCAAAGATAACAGAGCTTTGGGGACGGTTCTAATGCCTACATTCCGTGAAGAAGGGACCTTAGAAATGGGGCTATGGGACACAGACCAAGGAAAACCACTTGTCATGGTCACCCACTGTACAGAAGAAGGTGCTCTTGTAGCTGCAGAAATCCTGACCACAGGGAGTTCGTGATGGGAGTGAGAACGTGTGAAAGGCTGAATGAAACAAAAGCTTTCCTCCTGTCTCTGCCTCCCCCGTCTCTATCTCTGCAGTCTCTGGATTTCAGAGTAGCTTAGGGCTCAGGCTTTGTATCTCTTTTTTTAGGGCTCAGGCTTTGTATCTCTTTTTTGTATCAGGCTTTGTATCTCTTTTTTTAGGGCTCAGGCTTTGTATCTCTTTTTTGTATCAGGCTTTGTATCTCTTTTTTTAGGGCTCAGGCTTTGTATCTCTTTTTTGTATCCACGCTTTACCCAGTCCCCTGAGTGGTATCCTTTAGCCTCATGCCCTTGCACGGGTTTTGGTTGATTACTCTCAGTTCCTATCTTCAGTCCATATCTTTTCTTTGAACTCCCAGGATTCACATCCTGGGAGTGATGCCCGTTTGCCATCTCCTCTTGGATGACTCATAGACATCTTAAACATAACATCTTTCCCCCTGTAAGCCTCTTCTTTCTCTTGCAGTTTTCTGCATCTCAGTAAATGGCAACTATACCCTACCCCCCAATTTTTCAGGTCAGAAACGTGCAAACCATTCCTGACTCCACTTTTACACACCACATCCGTTTCCTCAGCAAATCCTGTCCGCTGTCCCTTCAGTACAGATCTAAAATCCAGTGGCTCCAACACGGGGCCTTGCCACCGTTATCACCTCTCACTGGGTTATTCCGATGGCTGCCTAACTTCTCCTGCTTAGCCCCACCCCTGTCTGCTCTCAATATATCAGTAAGAATGATTCTTTTAAAACGTCGAATCAGATCTTATCCTTCCTCTGCTCAGAACATTCCAGTTGCTGTTCCATTTCAGAGTGAAAACACCGTTTGGCCACTAGTTAACTCTTGGTCCTGATACCCTCTTATCACCTCTGCCCCCCTCCCCCAGCTGTAGTCATACTTGCTTTCTTGCTCTTCCTCCTGCTCAGTGTTTACTCAGCCCCAGGTGGTCTCCACAGGTGACCACATGGCTTGCTCCTTCACCCTTCAAGTCTTTGCGCAAAAGTCACCATCTCAGTGAGTCTTCTCTGATCACATTATTTAAAATTGCCCCCAACATCCGCTCCAGCATTACCTGTCTCTCTGCTTTGCACTGTTTTTCTCCAAAGCACTTATAACCATTGGATATGGGTGTGTATGTGTATGTGTCTGTATCTGTCCATCTATAGAAAAATTCAGGAGGATAGGGAATTTCGTTTTGCTTACTGCTCTATCTTCAATATCTAGGAGAAAAGGCCGGCCTATTTTAGGTGATTAGTAAATAGTTGTTGAATTAAGGAATAAAGATTCTAAAAAGTAAATGTACCAAAAAAGAGAAGCTAAAGACCTTAAAAACGGTGCCATGGTTTGTACCCTAATGGGTGTATAAAATATTCCATTTGATTCCATTTATTTATTTATTTATTTTTGTGACATTGGTTAACAAAATCCAGTTAAGTTTCAGCTGTACAATTTAACAGTAATGATTACATATTTTTTAAAGGAAAGCTAAATATAGATATATTTTTAAAAAGCGAAGTCCATTTGATTCAGCAATAGTCTTTTAAATTAAATCAGAAATTCCAAATTAGGGCTGATAGAAACCACTTCAAAGTAGTCTTACAGGAATGTAACTAAAAAAGGAAATAAATAAAAGTTAGGTTCGTATGTGCATCATCTTAGCTGAAAGCTAGGGCTCGTGCGGAAAATCAGTAAAGGGAAAAGAGACACAGAAACTTTTTTTTTCTCCTGTGCCTCACGTTTCGGAAGAGAAATCATCATCTAGCTCAATTTGATCTTTATTTGGGTGGGAAAAAAGACATCGTTTTTCTCTGTATCAGGAGAAACATTAATTGAGGCATCCCTTGATTGCATTTGACAGGAAGGCTTCTTAATTTCATATGTCAGATCCTGATAACCTTTCGAAATCACAAAAATTATATTTAGCATGTAGCATCCCTGTTTCTTATCAATCTCATATTCTCATTATTTGCAAAATTGGTCATCTTTATATTACCTCTCATAACTGGTTCCTTGTCCTGGGCATTACAAGGACTAGTAAAAGAAATGTTCATAAAATAAGGACCAACAGGCATTTTCAGGTTTTGTTTTTGCTACCATTGTAGTCACCATTATTTCTTCAAAGAAAGGACACTTAACTACTTAAAAAAAAAATAGCAAAGACAATCTTTGAGTAAAAGACAGTCTTCTTATTCTTATTTTTATCATTTTACAAAAATGGACTTCGGACTGTGCTGCCAGTGGTCTACAGTCCAGAATTTGGGATTGGATGATCTGTATTATTCACAGATAGCAAGAATAGAGTAGTGAATATACAAATGTCATAAGGATAGAAAAGAATATCTACTTAATGTAGTCATAGGAGGCTTGAAGGACATTATCAGGTTACCAAATAGTGGCTACTCAAAACATTTTTAAGGAAAAGCTAAAACAATTTTAGAAATAAACATAATTAAGAAATTAACCTTAATATTCTTTGGCTATCCCCATAGTTTTATTGCATAAGAAGAGCTTTTATCAAGTTATTTCTGTGCTAAGTACTTGTTACGTGGATTATCGAATTCTTACAACCCCATAAGAGAGATACTATTATTGAAATTATTTTGGTTGGATACATTTTTTATGAGATAACCAACTTTATCACAGAATTATAAATGTTGGGTGACCATTATATAAATACTGGAAAATAGCAGCCTTTTAGTGAAACTGATCAAAATGAATTTGAATTAATATTTCAAGTCATATGAAAGCTTTCTAACCTTGACTCTGCCACACTTATGGTGCTATTATGTTTGTCACCTTCCACCTATCCAGGTTTCCAGGCTTTTCAGTTAGGATTGAAATTCACTCCGTAATCATTCAATTATGAATAACTGATATGGGCAAGATATATTTTAGTATTGAAGGATTATATATATATGTATGTACATATATGATGGGGTTTCTGTTTTCAAGGTACTGTACTAAGTCTAGTTAGGTAAAGAAGACATGCTTATGAAATAAAAACTCACGGTTTTAAAGCAAAATCATGTCAAATAAAACATAGATCAGGGGTCTACAAACAACAGCCCATGTGACAAATTCAGGCCACTGCCTGGCTTTGTGCAGCTTATGAGCCAAGAGTGGTTTTTGTATTTTAAAGACTGTTAAAAACAAGAAGGACTATGTGATAGATACTGTATGGCCCAGAAAGCCTAAAATATTTACTCTCTGGCACTTTAAAGGAAAAGTTTGCCAACCTGTGGTGTATAAGATAAACACCATTAGGAGACTGTGGCTAAAGTGTGTCTGATGGACTAGTGTAGTCTGGGGAACCTCACAGAGCAACTAGAGTTTGTACTGGATTGTAATGCAAATTGGCAGGAGAAAAAATTATAAGTTAATTAATTTTAAAAATTGGCAGGAAAGGAAGAGGTGTCTGCAAAGGTGAAGGAGGTGCAAATTTAGCAGTACATCAAGCAGAGATTTTCTAAAGGTCTGGGTTGGCCTTTGTTGTTAAGTCTCTTCAGAATGATAGTTTTCGTTTTGATTTGTTTGATTTTATTTTTCTCCTCTTAACTGTTTCCCGCTTGCACTTTTTCTTCCTCTGATATGATTGGAATCCAGATTCCTTGTCCCATTATTTATGGACTTCTACAGTCCAATCTTAACCCGTCTTTCTAACCTTGGATAGCAAGCACTACTGAACATGATAACGTTGAAAAGTACATTGTATGTGTATGTTAAATAATGATACAAAGAAAAGAATAGATCCCTTAAAGCAGGGACAGCCGACTTTTTCCATAAAGAGCCGAATAATAAATATTTTCATCTTTGCAAACAAACTACTTAGCTCTGCGGTTGTAACAGGAAAGCAGGCATATACATTTATGAATGTGTCGATGAATGAGTATCGCTGTGTGCCATTCAAACTATTTACCAAATCAGGTGCCTGGATGGGTTTGGCCCACTGCCTCCTGTGTAAGGGCGTTTCTAGGCACTTAGAGGTACTTTGAATGTCAATAGCACTACTCTTATTTTATGTTTTTAATTGTTGAAAAAAATGTGTGCACATAGTGAAAAATTCAATAGTACAAAAAGCTTTATAGTGAAAAATGAATCATCCAGCCATGAGCTCTGCTGCTCTAGTTTTTCTTTCTGGGGCAACTACTGCTACCAGTTTCTTGGCTCTTTTTCTGTGCATATAAAAGAACAAACACATATTCTTGCTGATAAAAATAGTATCATGTAGAACATTGCTCTGTATCTCACTTTTTTCATCTGAATATAGACAGACACATTATTTTGTTAACACAAACTACTATATGTTAATTCTTTTCATTTTTCAACACGTCTCAAAGGTCTCTACCTCTTCTTTTGGATCTTATACTTTATGTTCTTACAAAAAGAGTAGAAAAATGTATCTGATCTTCCTATTCCCTGTTCTCAAATTAAAGATAAAAATTTTGATCAAAATCAAGGCCAGATTTCTCTAATGGCCAGTTTTTGGTTTTCTCTCATTCTCCTGATTTTGTGGTCATGGGAGTCGGGTTAGAGATGGGAATAAAGAGGAATCGTCTGTAATGACAGGAGGGGGAGGGAAGCACAGTAGCATTTGTAATGTGAATAGTTTTCATCACTCAGCAACTTGCCATGTATTCCCTACAACACCTACGATGGTGCCAGGCATAGGCTGGGCATACCATATTGAAGAACACTGTTGACTTGGATTAAATCTGTTCTTTCCAGCTCTCTGGACTTGGAGCAGTGTTCTCTTAAGGTCTTGGAGCCTGAAGGAAGCCCAAGCTTATGTCTGTTAAAGCTGATGGGTGAAAAAGGTTGCACAGTCCTGGAGTTAAGTGACTTCCTGCTGGCGATGGAGCACACCGAAGTTCTTCAGCTTCTCAGCCCCCCAGGTACGTCTGGCCCCTGGGTGTGTGCTCCAGGCGTCCATGGAGACACACTTGGCGGGAAGTATCTCATTTGACCAGATGAATTGTGTGAAGTATCTTTGGCAAAGGTAAATGTATAGAGCCACATTTTTTTCCCAGGCTGAGACTGAAGCAAATATAATGCATAAACAGTGATTAGATTGTGCTTCAAAAAAATCAGCCGCACAAGGCATTTTGGAATAAGTAGAATAATTTGAATGTAACCTGCATAGATGATATTTTGGAATTATCATGTGATAATGGTGTTGTAGTTCTCTAGAAGAATGTCTTTATTCCAAGAAGATGCATGCTAAAGTATTTAAGGATAAGATTTCGATGACTTAGGTTGAAATAGTTACAGCCAAGAAAGTAAATATACACATATTTATTTATTTATATGTATGTGTGGTAATGAGATAAAGCAAGTATGACAAATATTTATTGTTTAAGTTTTTTGCTGATGTGATAGTTTTGAAATGTTGAATGACTCAACTGAATGATTTTTTTTCCCCCTGAATATACCAGTATCGAGTGAGGTTTCTCACTTCCAAAGTCAGAAGCGAGGAATAAGACACAGTCCCTCCTCCCCATAGCAACAGGTAGACGTGGCCAGCTACGGCAGTGCAGGCAGGAGGGGCCAGGTCATCTCAGTCATCTGATGACAGTGGCACCCAGACCGTCTTTCTCAGAGGCCAGCTTTGCCATGACAGGTCCCACGAGAAGCAGAGAAGCCATTCAAGATCTGGAGGGCCGTGGACTTAGGACTTGATGCTCTCTATTTTACACGGTTTTGATGTTTGCAGTTTTCATTACACAAAAAAACTTGTAA
This sequence comes from Macroglossus sobrinus, assembly GCA_004027375.1. Classification (NCBI taxonomy): domain Eukaryota; kingdom Metazoa; phylum Chordata; class Mammalia; order Chiroptera; family Pteropodidae; genus Macroglossus; species Macroglossus sobrinus. Next base: position 72,648 of record PVKZ01002895.1, on the reverse strand, counting down.
TAATATTTTTAAGTTAACCTGGGGAACCTAAAATTATAATTTTGTGTATAATTGTGTTTTAAAAAATTAGTTTTTACTTTTGTCCATTCTGGGATTAGGAAAGGAGGGGCACGTGGGAGTGGTATGCTATCAATTACATGTACTCATATTAGCATAGCAAAGGGAACATGTTAGTCCTCCCAAAAGAAAAATCTTGAAGCAGGTTGGGCTTCAAGAGAGGAAGCAGGGAACAGCCCTGTTTCCAGGGGTCGGTTTATTTCCGTCTTTGCGCTTCCTTTCCTGTCATCGGCTTCCCGCTAAGACTGACTTTCTACATAGGCACAAGGTATCTACTGGCCGTTGTCGCATTCATCTTTGTCCAGGCAAAAATCGCAAGATTCACTCTGGTTAACTGACTTTGGTCACTTGCCTGTGTGTACACCTGTCACTGCGGCCAGGGGGATGGCTGAATGGCCTGGCTTAGAGCCAGGAGTAGAGTGGGTGGAGTCAGCTTTCCAGAAACCACACCAAACAGATCTCCCCACATGGATCACGAAACAAAAGTGGGCCAGTTGGAAGGAGAAAGGGGATGACAGATGCTGGGGAGGTAACGAAAACTCTATTACAATTGGAAAGGACCCTGGGTTATGTATGAGTCAGGAGAGACTTGGACCCTCAAATTATCTTCTGCTTTATAAGACCTAATGTAGGTGATCAAACAGGCCTCCTATAAATGCCTTCCTTGTGTTACGTGCTGTACTGGATGCTCGACGTATGTTTCTCAGCCTCTTCACAAGACGAATGGGGTAGGAGTAACCAGCTGTAACGTAGAACCCCTCTGCATAAAATGTGTTGTCTGTCACCAATCAGGAAACTCCCGAAGGGGACATTTATTATTTTTATTCTCCAGTGCCTAGAATACGTACCCAGACATTGTGACGACTAAAATCTGCCAGTCTAGGACACTCAGCTCCTAAGTTCTCATACTTAATAGAATACCAGGGCCTCTGAAAATTTAAGAAACGTCTCTGGGAAGTAAATAAAACTTGTATATTTCATTATCTTTTTCAATTATTACACTTAATTACGCTGAACATTACGCTTAATTACGCTGAACAGTTTGACTTGGCAACTCTCTACCGCTCAGAGTTTTAAGGGTGTCACGAAACAATGCTGTATTGAATTGGCATCACGACGTCCTTATTTGTAGTGTGGCCACTGGCCTGAGGTTGAGGGTGTCCAAATTTCCAAAGTTTCCCATGTATGAAACTGGGCTTGAGTGAAAGTGAGTCACTTACTTCTTTCTGTTTAGCCTGAAATTTTTAACAATGTATTTTGTTTTTTTGACAAGCCCGTAATGAATACAATGCCATACTAACTAATAAACATCAGTAACCTTTCGAACAGTTTACTTCTGATTTTTGTGTTTTTCTCCAGATAGGATTAGCACTTTCCTGTCAGTGTTCTTCTATGATGATCATGCTGATATTTGGCCAATAGGCTTTTTCAGAGTTACTCACTGGAACTTTTTCACATTTGAGGGGAGACTAGGGAAAGGAAATCAGTTTCTGCAATGTCACTCTGCACTGTTTCTGTGAAGTTTTATGTCCTATTAACCGTAGTCCATTCGGAATCAGTTATTACTTGAATGTTAATTATTGATTCAAGAGGAAATATTTTGGGATCTGATAAAGCTCAGTAATTTCAGAAAGAAACAATTTACTGTTAGCTTTCTATCTGCATCTTACTTGGAAAATTTAAAACTTATTATATTTACAGATGTTAGAACACAGAAATATAGAAATTATAGAGAACGTTGAGAATAAAAAGTACCATAATTACATTAAGAATGTAAGTTCTGATAGACTGAACGTAATTTGAGATTTTGCTCTTCCATTCAATAAACTTTTATTGTATTCCAATACCTTTGCTATTTCAAGCACTGTGCTTGGTACTATGAATTCAGAGAGAGCTAAACCAGTAGTTTCTGCCTGTTGAAAGTTCATCATCTCGTAGGGAAGACAGACCTATAAAGAGTATAGAGTAAATTCTAGCTCATCTCCAGTTTTTACTCTTCGGTATATTCGTGAATCTTGGTGAAAATACAAACTAGAAATACTCTAATGTTTTCTCTCTTCTTTGTAGTAATGCAGTTTCATAGGAGGACATTAGTTCTCAGTCCACAGAAAGTCCAGTGGTTTTTCTCTGATCGTCTTTATGGAGAGGTCTGGTTTGGGTAAGATGAGCTCTGTCAAAGACGCTGTGAACCTGTGAACAGGCCTTTCGCACCTGTCTGCAGGGAGAAGAGGAAACTTTAGATTTCTCTTCGTCTCATTTTGCCATATCCCATTCCAGCTGTTTGTGCAATGACAGCCAGAGACAGCCACGGGCGGTGGCTGTAGAATGGGTTTCCTGTCTTTGAGAAACTGACCGAGTTTCTTGTATGTAATTTTTTGGGTAGCCCAGAAGTATCAGGGGACGTGTCCCCCGCCCCCATCTCTAACTGGAGGGAGTCCATTGCTCAGGAGCTGATCCTTGTTCTCTGTGGGCTGTGACGCCCGGTACGTTCTCTGAAGCAGCACCGCAGGCCTGAGGTGTGACCCTCTTCTGCTTTCTCTCTAGTGAGCTTCGCCAAGGCGCACGGGCCGGCCGACTCGCCCCTCAGTCTGGTCCTTTATTTCAGAGAAAGTGCCTGGAGTTTTTACGTGTGAATGGTTGTCCATCCCCATTTTCCAGCTCTAATTACTTCCCTATTTTTTATTATTTTGGCCACCTCAGTGGGAATTGGAAGGGGGTGGAGGCGTGAAATGAATGTGCCGAAATTGTTTGAACCAAAAGTCCATAAAGATTTTATAGACCTTTTTTGCTCTTTTCATTAAAGGATCAAAAACCCTGTTCCCAAAGCAACCGATACTGACATCTGTATCCTCGGAAAATGGGGATAAACTTAGATGAGCCGTTCAAGACGTTTTTACTTGTTTCTTCTGCTTTAAGTGAGAGCATTTCGAGTACGTATGTAGAGGCTCTGTCAGTCGGAGTTATGTGCATCACACAGTGGTTGCCCAGCAAGCGATGCCCTGACCTGGAACTGGTTGGCAGAGGCTGAACAATGGGGGATGTTTAGAGAGAATTAACATTTTATATATACGTGGCTTCCATTAGACGAATCCTAAGGTTCTTTCCAACTCTGATTTTGTGATGTTGCCGTTCTATGTCCCGCCTCACAGAAAAGGTGCTTCGCTCCCTGTCCGTCTCAGATGGCAGCGGGAGAGCCACGTGCAGTCCCTCCGGTGGCACCTTTCTCATTTGCCCCACCCCTTTTTTTGTTTTGTATCACTTCACGTTTTACCCTCCTGCAGCACACTCCTTGGTATGCTTCCGTTACCAGTTTTACTTTGTATTACTTTTGTCTCTAAGACAAGAGCAAGGATTGGCGAGTGTTATTCTTCAGCATCCGTGATACCTTCACTTCACATCTAATCGTCGCAGTTCTGTGAAGGATCAGAACAGGACCAGTACGAACATTTAAACTTCAAACGCGAGCAAACGTTTATGTGACAGATGGGGTTTCCAGAAGTTGTCGGAGTCACAGTTGTCAACAGACGTAGTTTAGACCCCAGGTCGGCTGACCCCGGCCTGAACTCAGTAGCATTTTCATACTGCTAGGAGATTTCTGGGTTGTTCGAGAAACCTCGCTATGCATTTGTACCTCGGCTGCCTCTTTGACCCATGGATTTTGATTTTTTTTTTTTTTTTTTTTTTTTGCTCGCCAAATTAAAAAGTACTCAAATACTAGATCTTATTTATAAGGGGCTTTTTTGTTTGTTTCATGAGCGACAGACGTTTTGGAAGGAAAAAAGAAGTGAAAAGGGGCAAAGGCAGTGCGGCTGGGAATAAGGATAAGGAAGGAGGAGCAAAGGGGTCGAAAGGGAACAGTAGATGAAATCCGAAAGGATGTGACTCAGCTCCAGCGTGTCCGCCGTCCCTGGGCCGTGCCGGAGATGAAGGGGTCCGATGAGACCAGGTTTAGCCACAGTAGGCGCAAATGTAAATTGACTTGTAAGAGAGACGGGCAGACGTGGACCTACTTTGGTTGTATAATGGAGGCGTTTGTTGCAGAAAGAGGGATGGTTATATATTCTGGGACACTGAGGGAACTTTTCAGAGATAGCTTAGAAATTTTCAGAATGACTTTGAGAGTTTTAGATGGAAGCTGATGGGAAAAAAAAGTCTTGGTTTATGGCTCCTGAAAATAGCTTTACTGTAATGTGTACATAAGATGTGTCCCTGGAAAAGCTGTTTGTAAATTACTTCCATATTTAAGTGCGTTGAGAGAGAGACTAGCTTAAGGGGAACCTACGATGAATCCTTAACTTACCTGTCCTGGAATTCCAGCGGGGTCTTTATTTCTGCCGTTCAGTGTCGTATGTCTGGAATCTGCTGCACAGGTGTGTGTCGAAAGCATCACACCTCGTCACATTCTCCCCAGCTTACAGGAAAGCAAGAAGCCTCTTTGACTTTGCAGATAGTATCAGAAAACAGGCTTGTTCGCCAGGAAGCTGTGCGAATATTCACCCCTCGTGACAGAACTTTCCTTTGTGTGCCGCGGTACACCCTCCGGAGCACGGTGCCCTCTTCTTTCTTTACCTTTGTTCAGCACCTTCTGACGGGTGGGTGCTGCGGGAGGCCGATCGTAGGCTGACCAAGGTTCCCTGTCGCACAGCGCCACGTGGGAGGAAGGAAATACGTGCGGTTAAAATACGGGAGGTATTGTGACTTCTCTTCTCTACAACTCAGTAGGAGCGGTTTCCAAATCACATTTTTCCTTTCAGTTCTCAGTCTTTGAGGTAACAAGTAAGCAATACATGCGTTTGCTAGCTTGTTGAAGACTGGACTGCTAACATTGTTGGTCCAGGACAGATGCATCCACTTGGAGTTCGAATGTATGTCAAAAACCATTTAGTCTTGTCTTCCACACAAAGGAAGACCGTCCTGGCCACGTGGGCCCTTTCCAGTGAAGTCATTCATCCCTTTGTGGGACACTCGGGGAGAAAGCCTTTTGATTTCCATCATCCTTGTCTCTTGTCTCTCTGTGTAACAGCAGAGGCTAACTTGCCTTGGTCAGTCTGTCATCACTGTAATGGCACAGGATGTTGCACTCTGCCTGGCACGCTCCCTTCAGTGAGAGAGGCTCACCGTGGCGGAAGGCGGAACTGGCATGGGAGGTGCATGAAGGATCACTGGCGAATGGTGGTGATGTCAGGTGGCAGGTGTGCTAGTTAACCTGCGTGTGGTAATCACCGCACAGCATGTATGTATGTTAATCGTCACTGTTGTACACCCTGAATATATACGACTTTTATTTGTCCCTTACACCTTAATAAAGTTAGAGCGGGGGGGAAGGGGCTCAGTGGGATGACAAAAATAAGAGGGTTTTAAAACCTGAGAAAACCCATGTTTGTATCTGGCTTTGCCATTTTACAATGAAAAAAATTACTCTCAGGTTCAATAATTTCTCAGGTAATTTGGGCGACCTTCTGCAAATTACTTAACTTCATTCTCTTCACTGTAACAAATCTGATTAATATCTAACTCATATGGTTATTTTGTAGGTAAGAGATCAAAATGCTTGGCACATTTAAAAGTCAGTAAATTGCTATAGTAATAATAATATTTTTATTATTATTATTATTATTATTATTATTTGCATTCATCCTACAAATACATGTTCAGCACCCACTGTATCACCATATGCAGGTATCATCTAGGTGTCAGGTAAGCTGGTGACTAAGACAAACAACATGGTCTTTGCTCTGTGGAGCTTCTGTTTTAGTATGTAAGACAGACCATAAGAAACAGGAATTCCGGGTGATTAATGCAGTGAAGACCGCAGAACAGGGTGAATGTAACAGAGAACCAGGGAGGGAGAGTAGCTAACGTAGAGATGCTTCCCAAGGAAACTAAAGACCTAGATGCTGAGCATGAAAGCATCTGTCTTGAAACAGTGCATGCGGGGCTGGAGGGAAAACCCAGCAGAGAGCTAGAGAGTGAGAAGGCAGCGAATAGCTTGTCTTCCAAAGGAAAGAAGGCCAAAGCGTCTGGAGCAGGGTTAGCCAGGAGGAGGAGGATGGCAGGGGACGAGGTCAGAGAGGCCATTTCACGTAGGGCCTTGTGGGCCCGGGTAAGGGGTGTGGGTTTTCTTTTGAGTACAATGGGAGGTCAGTCGAGGGTTTGTTAAGCAGAGCAGTGATGTGGATTGATTTATGCTTTATAAAGAGTTCGCAGGCTGTGACGATAGTTTAGTCAGCTGACAGTGGCTTGGATTAAGATCATGGCATCCAAGATGGCGAGACGTGGAAATGCTTAACGGACAGGACTTGGCAGAAAAATCACTTGTGGAGAATGAGGAAGCAAAGAGGCAGGATTCAGGGATAACTGCTAAGTTTTTATCCTGAGTAACTAGGCATCTGGGGGTGGGCTGGAAACTGGTGTATCCTCCCTGAGCTAGAGAACACTGCAGGGTCTCGTGGAGGGGTAGGTTCTGTTCAAGAGAGATGTGGTGTAAGTTAGGTTTGAGATGAATCTATATTTTAAAGCCAATTTAGCCACACCCATTACATCAAAACATTTTTCAGATTTATTGTTCCCTTCTATTGTTGAGACTGTTTTTCCTCTTACCACATCTACACTTTGGAAATCAGCGTCTTTGACCTTGAAGTTGTGATGTCAGCCTCGCCTGGCAGATGAGTGGTAGATGGGAGCATTAAAATGCCCTGTTGTGAACTTGCCAGCTTAAGCAAGAGTGCTCATCCCATTTTCTGATGTCACCAGGTACTTTCCCGCCAACACGTATTACAGAATTCACAGAGACTGTTACTCCATCCGCCCTGTGTGAACTTGGCGTCACCATAAAGAATTAATGGCTATGAAAGCTCTACCTCGGCAAAAGTTTTAAATTCTTTTTTTGAGAGGCTCTAGTCACTAAAGATTTTCTAGGGTTTCTCCAGACCCTTAAATGCAATAGGTACGCAATAAGCATTTACTCGTTTTGGATTTTGGTATCTTTTTGACATGGATTTCACATAGATAGATAATTTACTTTATCTACTGTTTTTTTTCCTTAGAATATTTGATACCTTTGATGTATTCAGATTGTTGTTTAGATTAACTCTTCAGCTGTAGTCTTGTTTTCCTTTGGATTGGTGTGTTGAGAGGGGAAAAGATAGTTGTGAGATCATAGGATGGAGGAGGTAAGGAAATAAAAGTAGGTTCAGGAAATTAAGCTTTATAAATAAGTTTCGGTGATCTTTTCTCCTCCCTTCCTGAGAGCCATTCAACTCAATTTTATGTGTTACAACCTTGGCAAATGTAAAATTTCCTAGCTTTGGTTTCGTGTGTGTCATTTATCTATTGCTACGTAACAGATTACTCCCAAACCAACAGGTCAAAACATTTTTATTTTCTCACACGGTTTCTGAGGCTAAGAATCCAGAACTGGCTTACCTGGGTGGTTTTGGCCTGCAGTGTGATGGCAGTCAAGCTGTCAGCCAGGGCCGTAGCCATCGGAGGGTGAGACTGGGTTCAGAAAATCCCCTTTCTCAGACGGTTCATTCACACGGCTGTTGGCAGGAGGCCCGAATTTCTTTCCTTATCATTTGGGCCTCTCCGCATCCTCAGGACGTGGCAGCAGGATTCCCCAGAGAGCATGATGGAGGGAGAGGCAGGAGGGATGGAGGGAGAGGCAGGAGGGAGGGCAGGGGAGGCAGGAGGGATGGAGGGAGAGGCAGGAGGGATGGAGGGAGAGGCAGGAGGGAGGGCGGGGGGAGGGCATTCCATTACTGGCTCCAGGACTTCCTTTGAAGCTCCTGTCAAAAGTTTTCCGAGTTTCCATGCTTATAGTCAAAGAAGGAATGTTCGCATCACGCGTATCAAATTTATGTCCTGCCGTTCTGTTTCTGTTGCCTTTCTGCTTACAAAATAAACTTTTTGTAATACTAAACGATAGGGTTGAAATTCAGATGTCCTTTGTAGGCATTTTCAGCAGCCTTTCAACTTAACACCTGTCTCACTAACAGTGCACTCGCTCGCTGAAGCGCCGGCCCCGTGAGCGTTTGTGACCAAGTACTGGAAGAGCTGGCCGTGAGCCCCGCACGACCACGGTTGCCTGGCAGGCATCTGCCATAAGGCGCATCCTGATGTGAGACGCGCGTGAGAGTGTGGAAACAATGTTTCTAAGAACCTACGAAATGTGACAAACAATTCTCTCCCCCAGTTGTGGGAAGTGAATAGATCAAAGTCTTCTGCTGGCGAGTTTTTTTTTTTTCTGCCTGGTTTTACAAAGCCTGGAACTCACACACTCATCACCTTGTGGGCAAAGGGATGCGAATGGGTGATTGATAACAAGGATGAATATGCAGGTTCTTTCCAAAATACTCCTTTTTTCACTTTCAGAGGTGTGAACAAGGAAAACCCCTCTTCTGTGACTTATTTATTTCACTTGTTTTCTTTAAAGGAATAAAGATCACTGTAAACCCAGAGTCAAAGGCCGTCCTGGCCGGACAGTTCGTGAAACTGTGTTGCCGAGCAACTGGACATCCTTTTGTGCAGTATCAATGGTTCAAAATGAATAAAGAGGTAATTTTTTTAATGTATTTTAATTTCTCTGTCATAAAGAGATAGAATGATGGAAAATTAGGTAGCATCATTAGCTTTAGTATGTTTTTAGGGACTTCGATTGCTGTGTTATGACTGAAGTATTCAGTGATCATTATTTTGGTAAGAGAATTCCAAAATTGTCTTAACAAAAAAATTGTAAGCACTAATAAAACCCATTCTCTCCTCTAAAAACTATGGAAAATAGGGGTTCCTTGGGGCAACAGCGATAACAAATCACCAGTATTTCCTTACAAAGTTCTTCACAACAGATTATGTTCCAACCAGACCCTTTAATTAAAAGACGTTAGAGGCGACGGCAAAGGCCGATGCGATGCTATTGTAAGTATTTCACATAACTGTTAAAAAAAAGTTAGTCTAGCATGAGACTCCGAAGTGAAATTCAGGTGGTGGGGGGCGGCATTTATTCCCTTTGGGGAAGTGCTGCAAGCCCGCATCACCAACACACCATTTACAACCACGTATTAGGATTCTCTCTTCTCAAAAGTTCTGTGAGCCGCTCTGCCGCTGGGGCGTTCTCACTGGTCGGGCCGGCCGTGCTCTGTCCAAGTTCGTGGGCTTCTCTCCTCCCGCATGCATCTCCCCTCGCCCCCTGCCCTCCTAAATCATTCTTACTAGCCTGTTAGCCAGATAAGTAAGCTTCCTTCCTCGCTCAGCCATGGTCTGCATTTGCAAACCTGAAGCTGGGTTAGAGTCATTCTGAGATGATGAGTTTTCCTTTACTGGGGTCACCCTACGCCTTAGAAGAAAGGTGTGGTTTTCACAGTCTTATTTCCAGTCCCCCCCCACAGACACCATACACACAAACACTTGCGCGCGCACGCGCACGCACACACACGCACACACACACACATGCGCGTAAGGTGCAGCAGCTGCAGAATACACTGGAAAGATGGCACGTAGGCCGTGGTGCCAGATGGGCCTGTGTTGGAACACTGGCTGTCACTCTGAGCGATGCGAACGCCTGTCGCCGGGGTCGTGAGAATTTAGCAGACAGGATGCTTTATGTGCCTAGGCTTTCAAGAGATAGTAACTAAAGTCGTTTTTTACATTTTTCTCAATTGCAAAGTTGCTCTCGTCTTCATGTATGCCTTTTGAGGGAGAAATAATGGGTAAAACGTACTTCCATAAGTATATCCTTTGTAAATTATGGGGTGACTTGAGAAAGGGAGAGGATTGTATGAAGCCTAAAAAGGAAACTATTTCACACGTAAGGGGCGGTCAGCATTTTCAGTGCTCCTCAAGAGGGGTATAGATCCAGGGAGGTATATTTGGGGTTTTTGTTTATTTAAGTTACAAGGTATGAGAGAATATTTTTTGAGAGTGATACAGTAAAAGAGAAATAGATGCTAAAGCAGAGAAAAAAATTATAGGAGCAAGATCAGAGAGGGTGGGGCTGACAGAGAGGAAAAACTTATCCTCCACCCTCTTATGTTCAGTCTCTGGGGACTGTGAATTAACTGACAAAATCTAGACTAATAAGAGAAAAAGCTTATCTCGCAAAAGAAGGAGTTCTAGGAATGGTTAGAGTTACAGGTTTATATACCTAACTTTGTAGAGAAAAAGTAGGAGGGAGAAAAGCTCTCTGTGGAAAGAACGAATGGGTTTCTTTAGGAAATAAAAAGGAGATCCTAGAAGAATAAATGGGAGATACGGAAGTTTGTGATATTGTTTATTCATGCAGGTGTGAGTGGTTCTTCCATCTTCTTCCTGACTCTGTCACTCCCCTGAAGAGGGAATTTATGGCAGGCTGGTTCTTGGTCTCCTTCCTGGGAGCAAAAGCCGCCCTGAAGAGGAAATTTATGGTAGCTTCGTTTTCCAGAGGTTTCTGCTTTTAGTCAGATACGAGAAGCTCTGAGGCGGCTCCTCTCTGCCTCCGCTGAATCCCAAGTGTTCGGCTTGAACTAGTCTTCACACCAGCTCTGGGGTTCCGAGCGGATCCTCACAAGTCCTAACGCCAAGGAGCCTTTGTCAGGAAGACACCTTGTCCATCTTAAGAAGAGGGAGGAAGGCAGTTAGAAACAGGTACTGACAGAGACGGGTGTGCGGTTCGTTGGCGAGAAGAGGAGAGAGTTTGTCTGCAGTCTGTGGCTGAGGGAAGCCAGACTGCAGGAGGCTAAGGAGAGAGGACGCATCCGCTAACAGTCTGATACAGCAAACCCAGGAGACTAACGTGGCAGGGTTGTCAGGCGGTGCCAAGTGCGGCCTGCCATCCCACTGTCAAATCTTCAGCAAAGTGCTCTCGCTGTGTGTGGCACAGGTCCTGAGAGGGAAGACAGTTGAATTCAATGGCTGGGGGTTTGGGGACAGAGAGAGAGGGCTGAGTTTATTAAGCACTTTACAGGGGGTGTAGCATTTGCCTGAGCCCTTGGTGACGTGTCAGAGTTGGGTGGTGTCGATAAATTGACGGGGGCAGCAAAGGTGAAGCAAACCTTAATGTGGTGACCAAAGCTTGGCCGTCCATTTCTTCCCATAATGGCTTTCCATAGCCCTTCTCCGCCCAGACCTGCAAGGAAGTGTATTGGAATTTTGCAGATGAGAAAATGGGACTTGAGGTGAACTAACTTGCTCACATGCTCACAGCTATTTGGTCAGAAGTGAAATTGGTAGCCAGGCCTAACCGTCTGTACTTTGCATCTCCCCATGGTGTTTGTCATGTTGTATGGCTACTTCACTCACAAATGGTACAATTGTAGATCCTTTAAATACCAAGGATTGAACAATTAAGTGACAGAACAGATAATTTTCTGTTAGTGAGTTTGGGGAAGATACATGGGAGAGAGCTTATTACTTATTAACTCTGATTAATAGGTTTGTAGGTGACTGGATTTCTAAGACTTCAGTCCTAAATTACTCAGAAAGTTTGTATTTAAGGTAACAGATGTTTTAGAATTTGGGGGAAAAGATAGACTTTTCAAAGCTCCAAAGAAATCATACCTTTGCACAGCGCATTTTATAAGGCATGTCTCGATGAATTCTCTTATTGATTCTTTCACAGATCCCAAACGGAAATGGATCAGAACTTATTTTTAACACAGTGCACGTAAAAGATGCAGGCTTTTATGTCTGTCGAGTTAATAATAATTTCACCTTTGAATTCAGCCAGTGGTCACAACTGGATGTTTGTGATGTCTCAGAAGTCACAGAAAGCTTCCAAGGTAAGTGATTAAATTGCATGTTGGGAAGGGAATTGCCTTATTTTAAATGTTTACTTCAAAATAATTTCAAAGTATCCAAATATTACCCAGAGCCCACCTATACGGTCACCAGTTGTTAAGATTTTATCTCGTGTGCTTTGATTCTCTGTGGAGATACACATACACGTGCACACACACACATGCATGCACACACACACACAAAAGCCTTAGGATGACACAGAATCCTCGGGCTGGCCCTGCTGCTGCCTCTTTAAACTTGCCTTCTTTCATGGATTTGAATGTTGTAGTCTCTGGTTTTGGAAGAAAAAAAAAAAATCTAATATAGTCCTCCTCACTTTTTAATTCCTTCCTACACTGTACATTTTCCAAAACTACTATATTACTCCTGAAAAACTGTTTCTGTGGAATAAAACTCTAGAGTTGATGTTGGCATGAAAAGGCACATAGTGTATCATTTGCTACGATCAAGCATTTCACCAAACGATCATTTTGCTCTTCGTCATTTACCTTTTTAGTCCAACAACTCGTATGGATCAAGAAGAGAAAAACCAGTCTGCTGTAAACAGTAGCTATCAGATACTATTTTGTTTATTCACACACACACACAGTCAAGGTCGTATCCTTTGTCATCTTTGCCAGACAAAAAGAATGGGAGGGAAACAGGCTTTTGGTTACTAGTCTGTCTTCCATTCTTCTCTCTCGATTTAGCCTTTCCTATACCTAGATCAATAAACCATCCCTAAAAATAGTCATGATTTATTAGGAAAGTTATTTCCATCATTGTAGAATATTTCTGTGCATGTAATGAACTTCAATATGTTTATAAAGGAAATCTTATTCAACAGATATTATTGCTCACCTGTGGCATGTGAGACACTGTTTCATGATAGAGACCTGGTGTCACATGACGTGGACAGGCCCTCTGTCCTCAAGGAGCTTAAGGAGTAACAAGTGAACGCTCCATAAATAATGCACTCTGATACCTGCCTTGAGAAGAAATGCTGGTGGTAACCCATCCATATTTGTTCAGTGCAAATAACAGTACTCCTTATTGTAATAAGTCAAGTTCAGTCAGACACTATAGAGCTTTCTGGGTGTACATGAATATCACTCAAGATGTTAATAAGTTGTTTGCCCCCACCGAAAAGATTCTGTAGCCCAGCACGTTCGGAAACCGCGTGAACTGTTCTTCCCTCTTACATACACAGTGCATACTAATACTTTGAAAGCTCTGAGAAGTCCTGCAACTAAAAACCTCTGTTTAACTTTGTTTAAACCCAGAATTTTCTAAACTTGTTTATCCACAGCATTCTTTTACCCACAGAACATCTCTTACTATTTCTAGAAGTGCTAAACTTCTACGAAGCACAGTTTGGGAGAGGCTATCAAAGGTTATTAAAAAATGAAGGATGAACTCGAAAACACTTTTTTTTAATTAACGGGGGAAAATTTATTTTTAACCTAGAGATTTTATTTATGTTTAATGGTATTTTTCTTTTAATTTAAGGAAGTTTGGATGGTGTCTCTGATTCCAAGTTGCAAATCTGTGTCGAACCAAAGCCCCAGAAGCTGACGCCAGGCAGCACGCTGGTCTTGCAGTGCGTGGCGGTCGGAAGCCCTATTCCCCACTACCAGTGGTTCAAAAATGAATCACCATTAACACACGAGACAAAGAAGCTGTACATGGTAAGCACTTGGATTCAGGGGGTATTTTCGTATTGATAGGTAAAATAAATAGTATGATTGAAAATTAGGGTAAATATTAAAATTCATGTTCTTTGGAGTGTTTTCATGTTTTCAGAATGTTTGTTTCAAGTCCCTTGTTATTTCATATTGATTCTTATATTTATCTTATATTCTTGTATAGCACTAGAATACAGTAATACCACATGCAAGGGCTTATACTAAAATGTCAAATAGTATTGTGGGAAACTCATCATTATCGGAATCATTATATCATTTACTTGCTACTATTTAACCTAATGAATGGAAATAATCTAAAAATGTCTAATGCCTTCTAAAACTTTCTTTCATAGTTTTTGTAAAGTACAGAATAACTTTCTTTCCAAATCAATGTAAATTGAAGTTGAAGAGGAGCTATGTGTGTGTTCTGATATTGTTGTAGGTGCCTTATGTGGATCTGGAACATCAGGGAACCTATTGGTGTCATGTGTATAATGATCGTGACAGTCAAGATAGCAAGAAGGTGGACATCATCGTAGGTAAGCGGCATAACTCACTGTTCTGACAGGTGGCGTATAAAGTAAGCTATACAAAATGAAACGTTTCAGCAAAGGAAATCCTACTGCTTTTCACCCCATTAATTTAATGATCGTTAAGTATCAGGAGTTGTACTGTTTATAGAATTTTGAGAGAATACATACTAAGTTCATAATCTAGGTTCATATTCCAAGAGTGGGGAAAAAAACAAAAATAGTTTTTTTATTTAGATTTTTAAAATTATTTTTAAATTTTATAATTTTAAACACTTATGGCAAAAAATGTATTAATGTACTTATAAATAACTTGAATTAGTGGAAAGAGATTTTTAGTAAAACATTTTTTAAAAACAAATATCACAAACATATGGAGGAAAAAATAATGATTTATCAACAATCCCCATTACGAAGTGCATAATGGGGGAGTTAGTTCTAGTTAAGCGTAATGCACTTATAATTGTGTTGTTAATAGTGAATGTTGATGCATATGTTGCTTGGCCAACATATTTCTGTGCTGTTTATCTCTATTTGTTTGATGGCTGCCCTTCCTAAGACCATGAATTACATTACATTCACATTTGTTTTCTCCGGAACAAGGAAGAACACGTGAGGCAGTGGAGTGCACTGAAGGTAGTGTGATCCTTTGGTTGGAAACCAGATACCCTGCATGCTGGCTCCTCTTGGGATCGGTGGAGTGCTCTAGCCTACTGAGCGCAGTGATGGAAAAAATACGAGCTCTAAGAAATAGTTGCCGTCTAAGGATAGTGGATCTTTGTCTTTGGGAGTTTGTAAATTGCCACAGACACTGTTAAGTTGACACACATGAAAATAACTAATATTCAGTTGCTTTTCTATAGCATATCAGAATAAAAATTTTGCATAATACCTTATGAATAGTGAACATTTGCAATTAAATCGTAATGCACATTTTTATTTTCATAAGATTTGTGAAAAAGATAAGATGGCTATACTGTCACGGAAAGTTGTCTGGATTATTTTATCTCTCCTTTCACTGTGATAATATGCCTCTTGAGTGTGAATGTAGTTGCTATAAAACTTTCAAGGCAGGAGATTTATTGTTTAACACATGTTTTATCAAATATTAAATGTTGTTTTCATATAAAATTGATAAGACCCAGTTTTGAAGCTACAAAGCAATAGATCACCATGTCACCTTTATCACTATAAAGAGAACTGAAAATCTATTTCAACAGAAGCTTCTAATTTGTTTTAATTAAAGCATTGTACATAAGTTGTAATGAGTAAATTTTAAAACTTAAGAGTATAATATCCCATTATTTTGCAAAATTAGGTTTGTGGGTAGCAAAGTATTTTTTCAATTTCTGCCTCTTTAAACTATTGTATAACCTTAGGCTCTACTTGGATAAAGTAAGAAAATAATGTTAAATCTTATGGTTCCTGATTGTTCTGTCCTTCCTATCACTTTGAAATACTGTCATCACTGTTTTCATCCCAATTCATAACTGTGCATGGGAGTTCCCAGCATGAGAGAATTCCAGTCCCAGGGTCTGCAGACCCTTCCTGAGGGGAGCTATGTGAAGAAATCCTAACCAAACCCCTCTTTCTTCTCTTACTCCTTTTTTGCCTAATTGCATGATTTTTAAAACTTTATGACATTGGAGACCTCTAAGAATAAATAAACTACTTTTGCTCTCTTGTTGGGATTCAGGGTGATGCTTCTTTGTATGCAAGAGGCTCCCTGTAATGTTCACAGTAACAAACTCACCATTAAATAATGATACTCAAACAAACCTGTTCAGAACACTTTGAGATGAAAATCCAGCTATTAAACGACTCTAGAAATTTCAGGTGGAAAAATGAGATCCAACTTTTCTTTCTAAAAAAAAGTCTACAAAGCTGAGACATTTTATAATTGGTGGTCGACACATATGAACAGTGCCCTACATCATATATCTTTTATTTACCTATGAAGCATGATGTTGTCCATTTCATTTTACGTATTGAGTTAAGAGATACTTTATCAGGACAAAGTGTGGATTGATTAGGTGAAGCTCGGGATTTGTTACGGCAGTGCAAGTATTCTGTGTGACCACTGTAATGGGGAATACACATATGCAAGTTTTAAAAAATCACTTAGTCGGAGGTTAGAGGAGGATGGATCCCAGGGTGGAATGCAGAATGTGACAAAAGAATCTAAATGTTTTACAAATGCGTAAAGCAGCCTTGCTGAAAAAGAGAAGGAAGAACAGGGTGCTGACCTAAGCGATCGGAAATTAGGTCTGAAAGACGAAAGGGAAAGAGATTGTATGTAGCTCTGTACTCTCACTGATGCTGCTCTTCAGTTGACTTTATGTCACATCCAAGAATAAGTTCTGCCTAACATCTTATGAAAAGTATAATTAACTGTTAATTTTTATCTTTATAACGTTTGCAAAGGAAAAGTAGATGGCTCTCCTGTCACGGATATTTGCCTAGGTGAAGTCCTTTAGCCTGAGGGTGTAAGTTAACTATTCTGAAACCACTGTACCTCCAGAAACACACCACGCCAGCCTAACCGTGAGGAAAACATCAGCAAATCCCAAGTGAGACATTCTACCCAGTGCCTCGCCAGTGGTCCTCAGAGTTGTCATCAAAAGCAAGGAAAGTGTGAGAAACTGTCACAGCACAGGAGAGCCTAAGGCCTCACAAGTAAATGCAATGTGTCGTCCTGAATATGGGGTCTTTGAACAAAAAAGAATATTAATAGTTGTGACAGATATACCTTCCTAACACACGATGTTAAAAATAGGGAAACTAGGTAGGACCCTATACAGGAACTCTGCACTGCCTTAACATAAGTTTTGTAACTCTCAACATGTTCTCAAATTAAAAGTTTATTAAAAAAGAAAAGATCATTTGAGATTGTTAATTCATTTCAAGAAGTTTATAGTTGAGGCCACAGACAGACCTGTCTCTTGTCTGTTTTGTCCTATAATTGGCCAAACTATTTAAAACTTTTAACAAATTATGAGCACTTAGATTTGCCAATTAATGAAAATAATAATAGCTTAGAAGTCTTCAATGATATCTACAACAGTATTCTTCCTATTTAATATTTGCATGGCTTCCCATTTAAAGTATTTGAAAATTTCTGTACTGATAAAACACTATAACATGATTTAATAATTCAAAACCTTCTTCTTTTATTACTATTTGTGCTAAATTGGCAGTTAAATTATTTAATGCTTACCTATTTCATTTCATTTCAGATGAATTAAATCATTTTGGGCATCCTGGTGAGTAGTACAAACATAAAACATTAATTTTAGATTTTTAAATTACCGAATCCAATAACTTAAAGATACTATAGATATTCTTTTGCTGTAATAGTATGCTAGTAACTAGTAACAGCCAAACCATAATTTTGGATTGAAATTAGTACTTACGTGAAGTGCAACTTCATACAAGTGAAAATATTTAAAACATTCTAAAGGTAGAAAAGTGAGTACATGAGGCAACATAATATATCAGTGTATTTTATCATTGTGTATGACTGTATCATAAAAAGACAGTTCCTGGAGGAAGTGTATGATCTTTACTTTGAAGACAAGAAGCAGTCTTTGGAATAGTGACAGGAATAATATTCCGGAACTCTCCAGACCCCTGGGACCTCGTTCACAGTTCCTCAATCATAGAACTTGCCTGAAGTAGTAGAGCCGTGGGGGCAGTAAAAGGGGTGCTGCCTGGAACAGTGGGTGCTGTCCACGTAAGCAGTTGGTCCGTGACCATTAAGAGACTGACAATTGGCAGGAGCATTCATCACTCTTTGTCCAGTTTTAATCAGAACAGATTTCTAAACAAGTTCAGCTGAAGGGAAAGCCTTGACTGAGATGATAGGCAGAGACCAGAGAGGACTCTGAAGACAGAGGACGTCTGTAGGTTAAGGGCATCCTGATGGAACCTGTGACTATGCCTGAAAATAAAGCCTTCCGGCCCTAGATTAAGAAGGCAGTGTGTCTCATTTAACGTTTATAGAGATGTCTCTTATTTCTGGACATGTTATATCTCGTTATTTTAGCACCATACTTTGTTAATAAACATCTGTTATTGTGAGCGATGACTGGGCCGTGCTGATTACATGCAAGCAAATTAGACAGACCCGAAGGCCAGTTACCAGTGTCATTCCTGCCGTACCACCCTGGAGTTCAGGGGACGCCTCAGGGAGCAAACAGCCAAACCCACCGAGTGTGGGGGAGCCAACTAGTAATATAGCTAGTTGTTTCTCTCGGTCTTTTTAGAATCCTTTTTTCTTAAATTGGTCTGTTATTTCTTGTCCTTGAGTGAACATTGTGAAAAGTTATTTCAGGAAGACTTTTGCAACCAACCACCACTACACTTCTGAAATTTTCTGAAATTTTCTAGGCATTCCTCTTTCATTATATCCTTACTCTTCAGGATTCAGAGGAACGAAGAGAAATGAGTTTTTTAAAAAGAAAATTTAATAAGCTATTTTAATACACTCCAGAAACATAAATTATGAAAAACGAAGGAAAAGCTTCCCTGTCTACAGTAGTTGACACATTATTGATTAAAGTCCATCTTTCCCTGCATCCCTTTCTGCAGTGGTCCTTGGGGATAGGAAGTATTCCATGTTATGTCCAGTACGATGGAGTGAGGTTTACTCGCTTGGTGACTTTCAGCAAGTTACCAAGCAGGAGGTCCGTTACTCTCTCTCCACCTCGGCTTCCTCACCTGTGTAATGGAGGTCACAGTCATATGTACCTCACAGAGTAAAGCTAGGTCTATCTCAGTCAGTTCTATTGAAAGCCTGTAGCCTAGCACCAGGCAGGCATTCAGTAAACGTTAACTCCTCTGCTGCTGCCTCTTATTCCATCAACCCACTGTGCTCAGATCCTGATTCCTACCTAGCATGTTAAAGATTATTACCCCAGCTGTGTCAGCTACCAAAGGCTTTCCCCTGCTCCTGTTCCAACTTTGTCCATCCAGGTATTGGTTTTTATTAACAATCTGGAAAGTCTTAAAATCGTAAGTTGGCTGTTAGAAACCATGGTCTGTCTGTTAATGCCGCTGATGTTATTGTTCGTCGTTTCCACGAACCCCTAACCCTGAAGAGACTTATATCATGAATCCTAACACCTTATATTTTTTTTGCATTTTTGTTTTATTATAGATAATAAAGAGCAAACAGCTGACCAAGCTTTGGGTGAGTAGAGCTTTAAAATGCTTGATCAAAATATAGTATATATCTCTTTTATGGTGATCACAAAGGGATTTAAGACATTTTAATTTGACAGCTTTTGTAAATATTTGAATAACATTGGGACCAAATGGTTTGTTTTGGGTATTTGTAAAAGAAATTAAAGAGTTTTAAGAAGATTATGGATTCAGTTCCTGGGACCAAGGCAGCTTCTCTGGAGTGATTCCTTTGTTTTGGCAACATGCAAACAAACACGTAAGCAGAAGTGTGGATGTCCCATAGAAGGGAGTAGTTCTATCTCTTGGCGGGTTTGGCTGAGAAAAGCAGCAGAGAGGTCGCAGGAGCAGCTCCACATTTTGAAGGATGAGTAGAACAGGGCCTTGCAGACAGAGGGAACTGGAAACCCTAAGTGCAGCATGGTGGAGAAGTGAGACAGTGCGCTGAATTTGGGGAACTACAAGGAACGCACAGCGTTCTAGAGCAGAGAGAGAAGGAGGCGAGGGAAGGGTGAGACCAGGCCTCCAGGGGGCCCGTTTCTCGTGCAGCCATCGCGGTGAGACTGTTCGGTGGACCAGTGAATGAGATATGACTCTCTGAAAGGCCAGGCTCATATTGGTGTAGAAAGTAAACTGGAGGGAGATGTTTTGCTTAGGAGAAAAATTAAGAAACTGTTGGAATAGTCTCGTTAACAAAGAACGAGAATCTAAATTAAGGAAGTACCAGTAAGAATGCAGAAAAGAACGAATCCAGAGGATCGTGAGGCGATGGACTCCGTGAGCTGTTTGTGCCATCTTGTTATAGGGTATAAAAAGTGGAGAGGAGTCACCATGCCTGCTGGGATTCTCGCTTGGCCCCTGGGTGGCCTCGCAATACAGCCCACTGAGCTGTAGAATGCAGAATCACAGGCAAGCTCCAGAGGAGGGATGAGTGTCAGTTTGGGACCTAACCAGTCTGAGGCATTTGTGTCACATCGTGGTGAAGATATACAGCAGGCAGCCGTGTACTTGGATCTGGAACTCCAAGGAGTGGCCAGGATTACAGAAACGGTTATGAATGTCATCAGCATAGAAGCGAAGTTAAAGCCGGGGGCAGCAACCGTGAGATTTGCTACAATCCTTAGAGACAAGGGCGTGAAACTGGCTAACCTTTTCGTGTGTGTGTACATGGGATGGGGGTGGTCCCTAGAGTGTTTTTTAACAATTATAATCAGTTGTCACTGATCAGGTGTCACATAAAAATTCAGATGTCTAAGTTCTTTTTGAAAAGTGGCAGCTGTCAGTTGTGGCCAGACAGTGGCTGCCCCTTTAAAGGGGGCACGTGCTCACCTGTTTTCCTGTTGTGAACGTTTCATCTGCTTCACTCTCTCCCTTTCTTTCTCCTCCCCTCTTTCCTTGCATGTCTTGCTGCATCACTAAATTTCTTTATGTGGTAGCTGGATCCCCAAACCGGAAGCTGTCAGACACTCTGTCAGAACTGGCAGAGTGTCACGCCACCTTACGTTGTTCAGAGAGAGTCGCGGGGCAGCCCAGATTTGGGGGTTGGGCTGGGGGCTGGGGTGAGGGTGACCACACTCCGTGTGGTTCGATAGGAGGCTGTCTTTCAGGGCAGCTGGAGAGGTAGGCATGGACTCGAATATGAATGACTTTGCCAGATTAAGGAATCTGGACCTTATTTCTTAGCACATAAAGATTTAAAATTTTTGTGCAGAAGATTAACAAGGACCGTATGTTCAACCAGTCAGATTTGATGCGAATACTCAATTTTTGATAGATAGCCGGAGATTTTATTTAACAAATACTTACATGGCACGAAATATGTGCCAGGACCTGTTCCAGGTGCTTATGAATATGGGTTCATTTTAGACGAGAGATGATGAGTAACACACCGTTAGATCATTGGACTTGGAATTAATGATAGAACACTGTATCCATGTTTAAAGAATACAGTGCATTGGACTTTGGAAAATGGCTAAGATCATGTAGTTAAAATACCTTTCTGAAGTGATTTTATTCTATTTCCTAATTAATCAACTTACATTTGTGTTTCCTTTTTCCAGTAAATGTTCAAGAAATTGTGGGTGGCTCTTACAGTAAATGTTTTTCTACAGAAAATTTCTTCCATTTATTTTACCACTCAAAAACTGTCATAAATTGCTTGTGTTGTTGCTATTTTGAAGTTTTCTTTGATTCCTCACTTTTATCTCCCCAACTTCAAATTTTACTGTTACTTTCTCTATCATATCTCTAAACTCTGACTTTTCCTTTCCCTTTCTACAAATAACTTCCTGGAATGAGTCTTTGTCGTCTCTTATTTCGACCACTGCAGTCTGCTTCTTTATTCCAAATCCTCCTCAGTTCGCCTACCGTTCAGGAACTGTTTTACACGTAGATTAGGCAAGGTAAGATTTATTTACTCATCATCTCTATTACCACCAAATTCAAGAAAATGCTTTAAAACATTTTAGAAAGTAGCTATTAAAAATGATCATTAGGGGAAAATTTTTTGAAGAATTATGATCAGTTATTGATACTTAACATTTTAAGGCACATAGTTCTCAAATTGTGGAACCCTTGCCTTCTGTAAACCAAGTGTCTTTCCAAACAGAACAGAACCAATGAATAAAGAACCGATAGTAGCAGAAACAGTCTGTGTTGTCTAGTCTGACAACTGGGTGTTTTTCCCCCAAAGACCCCAGTGGTTTTCTTCTATTACATACCTTATAATTGTTTTCTGCTATTCAAACTTAGTTTAGGATATATACCAAAATTGAATTGTCCTAGTATTCTACCAAAACCCATTATGACTTACTAACACCTGAGTAACTTCGGGAACCCATGATTTGGGCCAGAATGATGTCAGCCAGAGACCACGCATCCCCTCACTTAGAAGCAGATTGAACTGACTCCTTCACTGTATTGAGGCTGGGTCTGAATCTTTGATAGGGTTGGTGAGCTCACAGGAAAATGCACTGCAATTTTTCTTTCTATGGATTAGCCAGCTAATAGTCTTACTATATAATGAGTACTTTGGTATAAGAGTGTATATCTAGTTTAAGTAAGAAGAAACTTAAAAAAAAAAAAAGGAAGTACAGTGATGTTAAGTTTAATACTGCCTCCTATTGGAATCCATCCTGAGTATTCTCAGCTTTTTCACTGAGTTCAGTTTAATTGAAGCTTTATGTCTGAATCCTTATATATTAAGCAGTTTTAATAGTTGGCCTTTCTTTGGGGTAAAAGAAGAGATTATCATTTGAATAGGACTCGAAGTGACTTCTATTGAATTAGAAATGTGGCTTACGTATCGTTTTATTTTTTTTTCCAAAATGTATGTACTCAGAGGAATAGGTCATTTGCAAGAAATATCTGAAAATGTAATGTATAGAATAAAGATACCACGTCGTGAAAATATTGAAGGTTTTTTGCCACTTGAAAGAGTAACATTCCTTGAGATGATACTAGTTTTTCTCCAGACCTCATTTAACACTAGACTTAAGTATTCTGTGGGAAGAGGAGAAATTTCACCCAGTTTTTTTTTGGTGAAATTTAGTCAACTTAATGATTTGAAACATCTGAAGTTCTATTAACTACTGCAGACATCAAGTCAGCAGTGTGACCGTCTGTGCCTGTTATGATTTTGTGAGAGCAATATTCATAATAATTTGTAAATAAACTACGAAGCCGAACTTAGTGACAGAGGTTAGTCCCCTAGGCCTGGCCTGCGTCAGGAGGCGGCGGCCTGCCATCCTGCTCTGTGTGGCTCTTCAGCCAGTTGGCTGGTACTGCCCTGTGCTCGTTACACCATCTCCACTGCTCTCTGGCATCCCCTTCACGGATTCACTCTGTAGCATCCTTGAGAAAAACGTCATGAGAGCCTGCTGCAGTCACGCGCGGTCTCGAGGCTTAACTTCCAGCCCACCCGGACGAGAACGGTTCGGTTCTGAAGGCCTCAGATGCGCTGAGCTGTATCCGTCCTCCACGGCTGTTTTTGGACAAGCTGCACACCCGATTCACATACCCGCTGGTACTTTTTAAGACATAGGTGTGGATCTCTTTGCCCCTTAAAAACAGAAACATTTTTTTGTAGGAGAACACAGCTTTGAACAGAGTCTCAGTGCACTAAGATCAGAAAATAAACTGTTAGGATATTCACACACAAGGCTTCACACATCCCTAAAGTAGCCGCATCTCGCCTAAAGGGAAAATGTTTTCTAAAGAAGCCAGGAAAAGACAGAACATCAACTGAAGACATGCAGATTAAGTACTTGAGTTGCTGCTCTTCTCGCCCTTTGGTATCTCCCCTTCCTTGCTCCGGTGCGATCCTTCCTGTTCCTCCTTTTGGTATTTCTCTTGTTAGCCTCTCAGTTGTCAGCAAAACAGAATCTAATTTGTTGGGAACCCAATTTCAAACATTTCTTATTTAAATGTGCTATAAAAGTCTGGTTGAATATTATATTCTTTACTTATGTTGTAATTCAATAAAAGTATACTTTAATATTAGTTGCCATTAAGCCTCACATACAGCTAATAAATAATAATGACATCTTATTGATAAGGCGTACTTTTTATTATATGATACTATTTCTGTAGGTTTTGTTTTAATCTTTACATCCTTAAATCGCTCTCCCCCTCTTTTTTTTGTTTTAACAGCAAAAGACAAGGTTGCTCTTTTGATAGGAAATATGAATTACTGGGAGCACCCCAAGCTGAAAGCTCCTTTGGTGGATGTGTACGAATTGACCAACTTGCTAAGACAGCTGGATTTCAAAGTCGTCTCCCTGTTGGATCTGACTGAGTTTGAGATGCGTAATGCTGTGGATGAATTTTTGCTGCTTTTAGACAAAGGAGTATATGGTAAGATATTTATCATCTTTGTTTTTATAAGTATTCACTACCTTTTTTCTTTGTACAAGTTAGGTTAAGAATTAAAGATCAGAAAAGTGCAGTAGACACATTGTTGAATTGAGTTTATTCCTATAAAAAAGATAAATGTGATTTTCAGCTCTGTGGTTTCATATGAATGATTTATTAACACCTTTATATGAATGATTTATTAACGCCTTTACTTTCATGTCTCTTGTTTTGTCAAAACAGTATTGTTTATATTAGAATTCTTACCCATTAGAATTCTTAGGTGATTTTTTTTATTGATGACAAGAACTATAGTACAATAAAGCTTGATGACCAAATGTTAAATTATGTACTCATACATGTAAAGTACTACTCTGTGTGTTTGTGTGTGTGTGTGTGTGTATGTGTGTGTGTTTAGAATATAAAAGATTGTAACCCAATGTACATTCTCAGTTTGTCTCTTTTTTCTGACTATTGCATGGCATTTTCGGGTCTTTTAGTGGGACTAGAATTTAACAAGGAAATGCTGGCAATTTGTAAACTAAAGTTTTATACACCTGTAGTTAAAGATGGACATCCACAAAAATGGTAACGGTAAACTTTTAATGATTTTTCTCATCCTTTCATTTAAATCAGTTAACACTGCATGTATGGTAAAGAGGTTCTAAAGAGAGAGAATATGCTGTCAGTAGGAAGTGATTTCTTTGGTAATTTATTTCTTTTAATGGGTATAACCACAAATATGGGAACGCCAGCTGTTGAGCTCATTCGAGGCGTGTTTCACAGGAGATGTGCCTGCCGTGATACTGCACAGTGACAGCTGACTGCCAGGAAAGTGACGTTCTCGGGCCTGTCATTAGGCATGCCAGTGATAGACAAAAAGCATCAATATGGCTTCTGTATGTTTCAAATTATTTTGCTTCAGTTTCTAAATTTTGCCTTATACGTAGATTGATATGAGGCAAGCTTGGTAGAATTCCTAATGGGTCTCGAAGGAGAATTTTTAATGGAAGAAAAATTATTTTTCAAGATTTAACACATTACTACTGTATATGGGATGGGGGAAATCTTAAAATCTTATTTAAATGGACTTTTCCTTAAATACTAAGCATTACAATTTTAACACAGATTTATCAACAAAGTAAATACCTGAAATTTTGGATTTTAACTATTATGCTGACGTTACAGCGACATAATCTTGCTTATGAGTATATAGAGTGATGACAAGTGATGACTGGTTGAATCTACTCATTTTTTTAATGAAAATACAAGAATATACTATACAAATGTGCTCTCTTGATCATTGGTTTCTGTTTTTAATCTAGAATAAAATGGCGGTTTGATTATTTTTATATTATGTAATTTATCTTAGTTTTAAAGTGCCTGGATGGAAAAGGCTTTTAAAACTTCACAAATATAATGAGTTAAAGGAAAAAATATTAACCACTTTAGGTTTTTGAATGGGTGAGGTATTTTAAGAATGAGGGGATTATATGAAGAGCTAGGTACTTGATTATTTGTTCTCATTTCTTTGACATTGTCACCTTGGCTTTAAGTTCTTTGCTTGGCTTTTTAAATCAAAACTTTTTATTGCCCCCTACAAAATGGAGAACCAGAAATATTTAAAAGTTGTGGTGAGAAGAGTTCAGCTTATGCTGAAGCTTTGCCCCAATATAAAAATACCATCTTGGAGTATAGAATAAAGAGGCGCATTAAAGCAAAATGGCAGCTTAAGAAAGCCAGAAAGTTTTTAAAATCCTCCTGATTCATGTCTTAACAGGGTGGCTGCATTATATTTTGAAGTATTGTGAATACCCCAAACATCAGACACATCTCCATTACATGTAAGTGGGGTAGAGGCCGGAGGGTGTAGGGCGTCTCTCCTGGACAATGCCTTTACCTCCAGCCGATAGCCCCAGACACAAGCTCTTTGGCAGGAGGGGAGGGGGAGGTAGAGGCAGAGTCAGCATGAACAATTCAGATATGGAAAACACAGGCACTCAAGTTTATGCCCTTTTATATTCTCTTGCCCATGGGTTTGTAAAAGAAGCAAAAATTGCAACAGAGCAGAAAATCAGTAGTTCACTTTTAAGCATCTGTAAACATAAAAAAAGCACACTCTAAGGATAGAAATATCCTTATACTTCATATATACTACAGTCCTTGAAGATAAATAAGAATAAAGATTTCCGTTATCTTACATAGAGAACTACAATAGAGGGTGACTGTTTGGCCTAATATCTACCCCCACTCAGTGCCTTTCTGCCTTCATCACTTGCTGCCCCTGAGCTGTGCTTTCATGGAGAAGAATATTAGGGAACCTGCTCCGAACCTGGCAGAAGCCTTACATAGAGGAGTCATCCAGTTCCGTTTCCCACAGAGGGTCAGCAGTGGCCCGAGGGTGAGCTGGCCTGGGGTCAGCGCGCTGGCTTTTCTGCGTACCAGCTCTGTGACTGCGAGTGAGTTACGTTGCTTTTCTGAGCCAAAAAGGATTTCTAAAATGGATAGGCTCACTTATCGAGGTGGTTACAGGATAAATATAATATAGTAATTATTTCTGCCTGGCACGCTAAAAAGTATCGTGACTATAATTATTGTAATTTCCTGAATTCAGGTTTTCTTTCATCTTTAGATGGGGATTTCAACTGGGTAGCATTTCCCTTCAGGCATCAGAAAAACCCAGCCTTGGTGTGTTTTTATATATGAAGGTTTAGCCTACAATTTCACGTGGGGGAAAAAAAAATGGGTTTTACGTGATAGCGTAGTGAAGTCATGAGAAACCAGTGCACTGATATTTTCTATTTTCTGAAAGTGAAGTTCACTAGGACTCCCGCAGTGGATTGTGCGGAGTCAGAGTTACACGGCGCGGTGGTTAACCGGGCCAGCGTACGCATGCTGGCGCTGTCAGCTGACAGTTGTGTGGATCTGGATGAGCTATTAAACCTCTCGGCGTCTCAGATTTTACATCTGTACAAAGGGGTGATAACTTGCCTCCTTGGCTATGAGATGCGCGCTCTGAGGGTTGTATGAAGGAAGGTGTGAGTGGAGCCCTTGCTTGGTGCCACGCCCGGCCTGCAGTAACCGCTCTGTGAGTGGACAGACAGGATGGTGGTGTACGCTCTCATCAGAACGCTGTGCAATCACGCAGGAAAATGGAGCATTTACAGCATTATATTTCTAGCCACATTAAATCCTTTGTCATTTATAAAGATATCTATTTTGTCCTATCCTTGAATAATGGGATAGTTGATTAAATTAATAGCAGTACTAGAAATGGAATTTTTAAAATACAATGATTTGGTCTCATTTATTTTATATGAAAATGCTTGATCTCCTGCAAGGTAATTTGGATGTAGACTTTGATATAAAATGCCGATACTTTTCCTAAGTCATTTTGGGGCGGAGAAAAGGTTTTAAGTGCCTCAATGTCAATGATGGCAGAGCTGTACACATGGCATTGAAATAGTGGACCACATGTAGCCTTCCCTGGATAGTGGAGGCTGACCTTTCCCTGGAAGTTCCTTCTCCAAGTCAAGTCTTGCCAGAGCCTGACCTGTGAAACGATATCACGGGAGCAATGCCCAAGCTGTCTGCTTGGCTGTCTCTCAGTAATATCAGTTGTAGAAATGTTAGCATTTTAACCGAAAATCGGACTCTTTAGAGAAAGGTCTCTAGACCCACCTCTGTCCTGATCAGTTTGCACTGTTAATTTAACGCGTCCAAAAGGTTTGTCCTGGGCTACTGTTATGTCTGTAGCCCGGATCAGAAGTACGCTAGGTGTCAAAGGTGACCCAGAAAATAAAGAACATAATCTGTACTCTCAGATTATAAGTCCCTTAATATAAGAGAGAAAAAGTGCTGTATATGGAGTGCAGTAGATTTTTTTTTTTTAATGCCTACAGCACCTGGTCTTCCTAGGTGGTCTCCCATCCAAGTACTAACCAGGCCCGACCCTGCTTAGCGTCCGAGGTCAGACGAGATCAGGCGCATTCTGGGTGGCATGGCTGTAGACTATATACAGAGTCCAAACACCTCTCAGCTATGATTTTAAGCAAATCATTTAGCCTTTTTAAATTTAATTTTCTCATTTATAAAATAAGGGTAGAAATCACTTAAAGATTGTTATATGGATCAAGATCAGATTACGTGTATGATTATGTGATGAAAATGCTTTAAAAACCATGAAAATACTCTACCAGTGTATAAGACTGATGTCTTTATTATGGTCATCTTTTATCAGAGAAATTAAATATAGAGAGAACTGTAAAATGTCAATAAAAGCCGGTAAATTATTGTCAAAGAGTGCTGCTGTAGTATGTTAAAGTGGGGACAGATTGGCGTGTGTTATTAAGCTAGAAACCAAGGGATAACTTGCAGAGGGTCTGGACGTGAGATAACTTTGAGGACTGCTTAAGGGCTAGGTAGATAGAAAGGAGGTGCAGGAACTGGAGCAGGGTCACGGATGTTAAAAATAAGCGTACCTTGCCCTAGAAGCAGTAAAGAGACTGATAGGAAGTAGAGTCATATTTCGAATACTTGAGAGAGGAGTTTAAGTTTTGCTCTTTCAAGGTAATTCAGTGGTTTTCACTATATTCACAAAGTTGTGCATCAGTCACCTCATTCCAGAACATGGTTATCATCCCAAAAAGAAACCCATATCCACTAGCAGTGACGCCCCATCCCTCCTCAGTAAACCTGCTCCCTGTCTCATTGGATTTGCCTGAGACATTTCATAGACAATAGAATCGTTCCCTGTCTGGCCTTCTGTGTCTGGCTTCCTTCACTTAGCATAACATTTTCAAGGCTCATCCATGTTATAGCATTATTTTTACGGCTGGATAATCTTTCATTATGTGGCTATACCCCATTTTGTTTATCCATTCGTTAGCAGATGGACATTTAGGTTGTTTCCCCTTTTTGGATGTTATGAGTAATGCTGCTATGAACATTTCTGTACACATTCTTGTGTGGGCTGTGTTTTCAGTTCTCTTGGGTATATACCTTGGGGTGCATTGCTGGGTCATCTGATAATTCTAAATTTGACTTTCTGAGGAACTGCCTAGCTCTTTCCAAAGTACCTGCACTGTTGTATATTCTCTCCAGAAATAAGTGAGGTTTCCAGTTTCTCTGCAGCCTTGCCAACACTTATTATCACCCTTTTTTTTTTTATTTTTTTATTTTTTAGGCAAGGCAGCCCTTGGCTGACCTCACAGATTGCAAGGACCTTGTCAGCTTACAATCCCTTATTTTTTATTTTTTACATCTACACTACCTGATTTTCCTAGGTGGTCTGCCATCCAAGTAGTAACCGGGCCCGACCTTGCTTAGCTTCCGAGATCAGACGGGATCGGGCGTGTTCAGGGTGGCACGGCCATAGACTTCTCACCCTTCTGTTTTATTATTAGCCATCCAGTAAGTGCCGAGTGGTATCTCATTGTTTTGTTTGCATTTCCCCCATGGCTAATGATGTTAGCCATCTTTTCATATACTTATTTGCCATTCTCATATCCTCTTTGGAGAAACGTTTATTTAAATCTTTGCCCATTTTTTACTTGAGTATTTGTCTTTTTATTGTTGAAAATAAGAGTTCTTTGTATATCCTGGATACAAATTGCCTGTATAGGTATATGATTTGTAAATATTTTTTCACCTTCTATAAGTTGTCTTTTCATTTACTTGATATTCACTGCTTAATGAATTAAATCTTACACTGCCTCTGTCATGATTTTCAACAAGCCCCTATCTGTACACTCTTATTTGTTCCTTTTAATTTTTTGCCAGACTAGTCTCCTTCCTGTTAGCTGTCATTCCAGGTCCAAGCCTCGTTTGCCTCTGTTCTCGCCTCCTGTAACGTGGCTTGTGCACTCTCTCTGCCTTTCCGCGTTGTGCCCCTTCTCCCAACACCATCCGTCACTGCTTCGCCTGACGCCCGTGTTCCTCCTTGCACTGCATTCGGATCATACAGGGTTGCCGTAACCACACAATGTGTGGTATTTAATTATACACCAGCTGTCTTCGTTGCTCGACTGTGTGAGCGTGCCTGACCGTGCTGCAGCATCCTCGGGGCCAGGAGCTTGTCTTCCTTTTCTGTTTCATTTCATTCATTGCCTACATGATTATATTGAGGGCACACATGAGATAGGAAATAAACACACTGAATACATGGGGGTGCCCGTTTTGTCATTTTGTACCTGAAATGTTTTGTATGAAAGAACCACTTTTCTCATTTTAATAGGATTTTCGGAAAATGGAAGGCCTGGATCCTGCCACCTTTGGGACCAAATGAAGTGTGTGTGTGTGTGTGTGTGTATTTGTGCGCGCGCATGCAAAACCACTTTCTCTGCCAAGAGTTGGGGCTATAACTACAAAGGATTAGCATTTTTGTTGTTGTTCCCTATCTAAACCCCTTTTTGCTATTAACTTTAGAGTATCATATAAAGAAGTCTTAGATCCAGAATTCTAAGAGAACCGAATTAGTGGGCTGTAGAGACTGCATGCTTAGGAGATACGTCTTCATAAGTATTTCTATCAAACATTGTAAGGAAGCCCAGACTGATATTTTTGTTGGGGTTTTTTTACAGCTAAAGCAGACTTCTTTTCAGGAAAGTCTTTAGGGTTGTTTGGTGCAGGTTTTGTAGTATCGTATCTCAGTAAAGAAATAATGGCTCATCTCTTGAATCCTAAAATTAACCCAAATTTTAGATTATTAATTCAAGAGACTATAGATGGAAAATTACTGATACTTAAATCTCATAACAAAAAGAAATAACAGTTCACGAAATCAGATTTCCTTTGTTTGCTTAGAAAAAGCCAGTTATATGATTCTGTCCCTTACTAATATTGTATGGGAATGCCTATGGAATTCCTGACACTGATACTGCGGTTGCTGTATAACTTGTGTTCATTTGTTCATCCATTAAATACTCACTAAGCTCCTGCTGTGTGCCAGGAATGCACAGAGAAGTGTAAGACGCCCTCACCCTGAAGGAGCTGCTGGTCTCATGAAGGAGACAAACGGGTTAGCAAAGAAGTCCTTAGCCTTATTCTTCTTATGTGCATCATGAGATAAAATTGCATTCCATATTGTACCATCGTTTACAGGTGTATTAGTTCTATGAATTAAAATACACTTTGGGACATCTTGATGTTGATTTAAAAATGCAATAATGAAGACTGTTGCCAAAATAATTTTTCATGCAAATTTGGTTAGCATCGTATTTATAACTGAGTATCTCTTTTTTTTAATTAATTTTTTTTACTTTTTATTTTTTTAGGCGAGGCAGCCCTTGGTTGACCTCACAGATTGCAAGGACCTTGTCAGCTTACAATCTATTATTTCTTATTTTTTTATGCTTATAGCACCTGGTCTTCCTAGGTGGTCTCCCATCCAAGTACTAACCAGGCCTGACCCTGCTTAGCTTCTGAGATCAGACGGGATTGGGCTTGGTTGTTCAGAGTGGCATGGCCATAGACTGGGTATCTCTTAAATAAGTGTTTAGTAACTTGAAGAAAATAAGAAAGCATGATTTTTTTTTAAAGTGCTACATACATGTTCAGAGTTCAATGTAGAATTAAATTTCGCCCTTTCTTTTTTCTTTTCAGGATTATTATATTACGCAGGACATGGCTATGAAAACTTCGGGAACAGCTTTATGGTCCCTGTTGATGCTCCAAATCCATATAGGTCTGAAAATTGTCTGTGTGTACAAAATATACTGAAATTGATGCAAGAAAAAGAAACTGGACTCAATGTGTTCTTGTTGGATATGTGCAGGAAAAGGTAAGCCAATTTTTGTTAAATGAGACTCGTTGGAGTTAGTTAAATATCAGCCTTGGCAAATTAAATCCAAGGCAAACCTGTGAATGTTAAGAACCACTTAAGTCTGTGATTTTAGATTATAGATAAAGCTGATTAAGCAGAACGCTCGGGGAAAATACATTTTCTCTATGTGGATTTAATTATTTTAGCCCTTTTCCTATTTGCTGTAGAACAGAAGTAAAGAACTAACAGGCCTGGGCATTTATTCATACTACAAAAGATACAGCTCTTCAGAATGCCTGCAGTCGTCTCTAATACTCACTGTGGTTTTCCTCCAGAAAGTCACAGAAATGGCACCCATGGAATTCGGGTCTCCGGCCCTGCACATCGGTCCTGGCCTGCCTGGTCCATAGTGAAAGTTTAGCCGGACCACGCCCCTTCGGGCTGCCACTGTGCTGCCAAGGAGGGGAACTAATGAGGAGTCCTCTCAGATTTACAATTTTTTCACTTGCTCAGCATTTACCAACCAAAATCCAGAGCCGGAGTTCATGTAACCCCAGTTTTAAAGCTACCGAGAAAAGATGTGACTGCTTCTCAGCCGTGTGGGCACCCCCGTTTATTTTTGTATTTGAATATGTAGCTGCTTCGATAAAAGATTTTGAATCTGTAATTTTAAGTTGTATATCGTAGTGTTCTATCATATTTTTTGACTGTACTATATTGATGCTCTTTTAAAAATGCCGTTTAAGTTTTTGTATTTGCTTCTGTCCTTCTCCTACTTTTTAAATAGGAATGACTACGATGACACCATCCCAATCCTGGACGCTCTAAAAGTCACCGCCAACATCGTGTTCGGATATGCCACGTAAGAAAAGTTTATGTTCAAGATTCCTTCATCCTTTGTTAATGGTTTTGTAGATCGGAAGCCTAGAAATAGCCACAGACGTGTAGTCATAAATTTGCCTCCTTGAAATTCTTGAGATCAGACTTTAAATAATGGACTGTAGCACTTCTTATCTTGGCATCTCTTTTCAACAAGCACCAGTGTGTGAGGATTAACTCTTTAGGATGTCTGGGGAGAGGGAGAGGCGGGGAAGCAAACAAGCAAACGAGGCTCATCATCCTCATCATCGGTATTTGTGGAAGCCCCAGATGGCAAACGTTCGCTCTTTTACAATTTCTTCTTTTTGCTGCTGTTAAGGTGTCAAGGAGCAGAAGCTTTTGAAATCCAGCATTCTGGACTGGCAAATGGAATCTTCATGAAATTTTTAAAAGACAGATTATTAGAAGACAAGAAAATCACTGTGTTACTGGATGAAGTTGCAGAAGGTAAAATAAAAAAATTAAGAGAAAGCTACTCGGGTTCTCTGGTAATTATTTATTCCCACGGTTACTGTGCAGGTTTGGAATTAGTATTTATTTTATAAAACAATATTTTTATATAATGTTCAGCAGCACTCCTGTTTAATTCCTTCCTTCTCTCTTGACTTAGCTGCATGTCATCTGTGCAGCATTACTTGAATTTACAAGCTGACTCCAGACATGATGGGAAAGAAATGAAATTTAATCCTCGGAGCTCTTAAACTTCCTATGCTGAGTGGGTTGTTTTTTTTTTTTCATTATTTCATTGGACTGTGAGAGTTTATTTTACGTTTTCAATTACATTTGACATCCAACATTATTTTATATTAGTTTTAGGTGCACAGAACACTGGTCACACATCCACACAACCCACGAAATGATCCCCCCAGTTAGTCTAGTGCCCACCTGGCACTGTACAGAGTTATTACAATATTATTGACTATTTTCCCTGTGCTGTACTTCACATCCCCATGACTGTTTTGTAACTACCAGTTTGTCCTTCTTAATCCCTTCATTTTCTTCACCCAGCCCTGCAGCCCTCCTCCCATCTGGCAACCATCAGTTTGTTCTCTGTACCTCTGAGTCTGTTTCTGTTTTGTTTGTTTATTTTGTTCTTTAGATCCCACTTATAAGGGAGACCATGTGGTGTTTGTCTTTCTCTGACTTTTTCACTTAGCATCACACCCTCTAGGTCCATCTGTGTCACCACAGATGGTAAGATTTCATTCTTTTAGGGCTGAGTAATATTCCATTGTATTTATGTACCACATCTTTATCCAGTCTTCTGTTGACGGGCACTTAGGTTGCTTCCATATCTTGGCTATTGTAAGTACCACTGCACTGAACGTAGGGGTGCATATATCATTTTGAATTAGCGTTTTAGATTTCTTTGGATAAATACCCAGAAGTGAAATCGCTGGGTCATACGGTTCTATTTCTAATTTTTTGAGGAACCTTCATACCTCTGAACTTAGCGGTTTAAAATTTTCGCTTTGAGGACACGAGTCTAGAGGGTTAACACTGTGTCTTCCATCCCCTTGTCTGCCTGGTGTGATGCGTGCTGGTGGCAAATGCTGAATATAGTACGTATTACATTAGTAGATAGACATATTTTTTGAAATATATTTTTATAAGCTATACCAAAAAGAAGGAAATTCTTCTGCACATGAACTCACTAGAGGTTTGAGGATATTCCGAAGAGGGCAGTTTGAGTGTGAGGCACCTGAGTGTTTCACAAACAGCTTTCAGTCCGTTTGTTTATTTTCCTGGTCTTACCAGGGTCGGTTGTTCAGCTGGGTCACTGAACCACTTACCCATTTCACAGATAGCTGGGGCCTGGACCACCTTCAACCAGAGACGTTCTGCTTCTGTCTGGTTTACGTCTGGGGCTGCCGTTTATGCTCTTGTTTAAAGAAAAGTTTCTGCTGCTTAAAAGAAAAAAAACCTTTGGAGAATGTCAGTTATTTTCAAACTGAAATCTATGAAAGTGCTTCAGAGACTCTAAAATGTGTTATATTTTCTATTTTAAAATATTTAACTATTTTAAAATTTAATAAAAAGCACCAGTTCACCTTTATATGATATGTACCAAGCAATTACATAGCATAACATTTGTGTTAAGTTCCAAACCTAAAACTTTGGCCATACTATTTATCAATATCTACACATGAGTACAAATTAAAATGAACCTGGGAACGTACACAGCACACTGGATAATGGTTTACTTTGAGTCGGGGAGGGCAGTGGTGATGCTTTAACCACACTGGTGGTTTCAACACCATTTCCTTTTTTAAAAATAAAGGAATCTTTGGTATAGCCAGTGTAATTTAACTTTCTCTTAGATGTGTAGTCATATGTTCATAAGTGGATGTGTTTCTCAACAGAGCAAAGACATATTACCAATGGAGACATACATTTTCAGCTTTTCATGAATTTCAAGGCTTGGAATATTAATGATTCATTATTAGAATTATTGAAGATAAAAGCGAGAAGCGGGCTTTAGAAGTGAGCTGGTTCAGTACTTTCATCTGTTTGCTCACTGCCCTATCCCTAGCACTTTGAACCATGTCTGGCACGTAGTAAGCAGGTGCTGAGTAAATATTTGTCGAGTGAATTAAGTGATATCGAGACTCTCACCTGATGTGGAGGACAGCTCTTGGCCTAAATATTTAAAACATAATGAAAGAGTTCTGGCCTTAAAAATAGTATTTACTTCTTATCTTTTAGATATGGGCAAGTGTCATCTTACCAAAGGCAAACAGGCTCTGGAGATTCGAAGCAGCTTATCGGAGAAGAGAGCTCTTACTGATCCCATACAAGGCACGGCGTACTCCGCGGAGTCCCTGGTGCGCAATCTCCAGTGGGCCAAGGCGCACGGTACAGTGAAGCCGTTTTTTGTGAGGTTTTTCTACAATATGACGGGGTTTTTTTCCTCCTCTATATACGACTTTCCTCCCAATTTTGCAGTGAAAATCTTTCGCCTCGTGGGCAAAACCAAGACTAAACAAATGTTTCTATTATAAACGTTACCCTGATGTATTTGATGTTGGAAACATTAAATTATTTAACTCATTCTTTTCACTTCGGTGAAATTAAAAATACCATTTTTTTAAAATAATTTTCAGTATGTCTAATGTACAGTCCCTTAGATTCTCCTGCACTGTGAGCTGTTGAGGGGTTCTCGTCCTGCCTCTCCCACTCGATACGCATGTTGTCTGTAAAGTGGGGAGACGTGACAGTACGTCCTTGATAGGGTCGTTGATACTGAATGAGATCCCAAGGGAAAGGGAAAAGCTCATAAACATTACTGAGCATTCTGTCTCGGACACATGAATCGGTGGGGTGGTGATTTTAAAAAAAAAGTGTGGTGGAATTCGTGTCTGTAACTTAATTACCTTCGCTAAATCTATGTGATTTAGTGAAAAAGTAAGTTGAAATGATTGACTGAAATAAAGATTTTGGGTTTTCTCAGAGTCCCAGATATCTTTGCTGTGAACCCCTTGTAGATGACTGGAGTTATCATGTTTGTGGAGCTCCTACATGAGGTCTTTTTTTGCATACTATGAAAAGATATATTTTTGGTAAATTAACGTGTCAAAGCACATTAAAATATAAAATGCCACAAATATATTATCTTCACATTCCAGATAATTGAATGTGTAATTGAAATTGATTCTTTTCCTTGAAAAAAGCTATAAACAACAAAACAAAATAACAGTGAAGAGAAACGGTAAACAAAACTTTTTATAAAATGAAACTAAAAGGCCAGATAGTGTCTACAGCCATGCCACCCTGAACAAGCCCGATCCTGTCTGATCTCAGAAGCTAAGCAGGGCCGGGCCTGGTTAGTACTTGGATGGGAGACCACCTAGGAAGACCAGGTGCTGTAGGCATAAAAAAATAAGGGATTGTAAGCTGACAAGGTCGTCTGAGGTCAACCAAGGATTGCCTCACCTAAAAAAAATAAATAAATAAAAGGCCAGATAGAAAGTATTTGTAACAAATTTGATAAGTTGAGATAATTTTTATAATAAAGCATTCATGCAAAATAGTAAAATAAAGCATTAAGACCCCTCTCAATAATCAAAGGCTGTAATTTCAACAATACACACAGTTGAGAATATATTAATCATTAAGAAACAAATATAGAAAATGGCAAACTAAAATAGTAATTATAAACTTTGATGGCATCTTTCTTTTTTAATCGCATCAAATAGGCAGACTTTTTGAAAATTAATGTTACTGTGTGGACATGTTACGGTGAAACCAGTATGTTTCTAGTCTGTATAAGTGGAAAACCGTTGCAATGGTGAGGAACCATCAAAGAGCCACATCTAACAACCCGAAAGCATTGAGTGGATGTAAGAACTATTGACTATGATAGAAAAATAAACCCAGACATGTTATAGTCAACACTAGAAGAATTGTTAAGGTGACGAACCTTCGAGTAATATTATGCTTTATTGAAAACTATTTTTATGAAGATTGCAGCACCAGGAAAATAGATCTACAATTATGTGTAGATTTTTGCTCACTGCTATAAAAATTATACATGTGTAGGGGCAAGATCCGTAAGAAAACAGTAAAGGAAAGATTTTTATTTGCTTGACCAGCAGAATATTAGGATTTTTTTCCTCCTCTTTTTTCAATTCTGTTTGTGAATCTTTAAACAGTGTTAGTTACATAACATTTTTAAGCAAAAGGAAAAGCTCTACCTGTATTTTGCCCCGTAAACAATATTTGCTTGCTGCTCATTATCAGAAAACTTACCAAACACTCTTTAAATAATTATTTATAAATTGTTCTTCTTGTTCTTTTTCAGAACTTCCAGAAAGTATGTGTCTTAAATTTCAATGTGGTGTCAAGATTCAGTTAGGATTTGCAGCTGAGTTTTCCAACGTCATGATAATCTATACAAGTATAGTCCACAAACCACCTGAAATAATAATGTGTGATGCCTATGTCACTGATTTTCCTCTCGTAAGTCTCCCCTTTTTCCTTTGATTTAAAATATGGTAATATGTCCTCGCTTATTAAAGACTAAATTTTGGGAAACTTAAAGCCAATGCTAATACAAAAGAAATATGTATACCTACGTATAACATACGTAAATACTTATTTGTATTTTAGTAACCATGGTCATATTATTTTAAAAACTAATTGCCAGCATACCTGAAATTTTTAGAAATGTCTTTAGTTCACCCTGGAAAGAAGGCTTTAATTTCCTGTACTCTAAATAAGACATCAAATGTGAAGGACTAAAATGTGCTATACATAGGTCAAGAGTAATTTCCACTTAAAAACTGTTTCCAATATGAGTTACTACAATAGTATGAGCCTTTTTTGTCAAGTCATACATTGGAAGAATAGAAGCCTAGTGCTGTTCTTTTCAAACACTTTCATGTTGGCCTAAAGCCGATAAACAGTACTTCCCTTTCCTACATAGGTGTAGTATATGGAGAAGTAAGCAAGGAGCGAGACAGGCAAATCTAAAACATCACCTTTGCTGCTGATAAGGGCTTCCTGGAGGACATAGCTTAGTGTGAGAGCAA
Organism: Macroglossus sobrinus; assembly: GCA_004027375.1. Lineage (NCBI taxonomy): Eukaryota > Metazoa > Chordata > Mammalia > Chiroptera > Pteropodidae > Macroglossus > Macroglossus sobrinus. Next base: position 34,421 of record PVKZ01002895.1, on the reverse strand, counting down.
ATGGTCCAGCACCGAACCCCAGAATTAGACAAGTCTGTTCCCCATGGCAACCCTGGCCCAGCACAGGCCTCACTGGATGCTGGGCAGGGCAGAGCCAGAGGACTTCTCTCTGGAGGAGCAGAGCAGACCTGCTGCTCTTGGCCAGGGCTTGGCTCTAAAAGAAGAAAAAGGCAAGAGCTGCCCGTGGCACGTCCTCTTATTCTCAGATATCCGCATCATGTACGTCCCTCTGCACCTTCCCAAAAATGATGACTAAGGAAGGAGAGTCAAACACAAATGGGGCTCCACCTTGAAAGGAATCTTGAGGTTAAGAAGTGTTTCTAGGGATAGTTCGAAAGGAACTATCCTTTCAGAGCTAACTCTTTAAATGTATCAGCAGAGCGTTTAAAATTCCTGTTATTACTCTGCAATGTCGTTTTCATTGTTTCTTTAGTGCTGGGTAAATGGTTCCCTATTCAGGCCAGGATTATTCAGGCCAGGATTCACGAGCCAGCAAGACCTGTTAAGATGGTTTTCTTGTCGTAGACGTTGTTGTGACTTTCATCGATTTCACTAGTAACTTTTATTGTTTTTCACAGGACCTAGATATTGATCCAAAAGATGCAAATAAAGGGACGCCTGAAGAGACCGGCAGCTACTTAGTTTCAAAGGATCTTCCCAAGCATTGCCTCTATACCAGACTCAGCTCGCTGCAAAAATTAAAGGTTATTACCTTTTCTATTCATTTCCTGTTCATACTAATGGAAAACTCTATGAAAGCGAAGACTCGTTTCGTCGTGGGAAGCTTGTATTATGTGCTGCTTCATTGAGTATGAAATTGGAGTACAGATAACCGACCTACAGGGAGTCTTAGCAGAGACCCTTTTCCTAGTATATTATGTTTCTGATGACGCCTGAGGGTTTTCGCATGAGAGTATTTGTGATGACCCGCCATGCTGTTGCAAAGTCAGAGATGGTTGGCGTGTAGTCTGCTTTTAAATATCTTCGCATTTTCAAGTAGTCATTTCCTAGTCCTGTGACTTTCTACAGAACAAATAGCAAATTCGAATCGGAATTGATTTTTATCTTTTTTGCATTTCTGATTGACTTACAGATCTGAAGCTACCTCTACATGGTTGAACTTTCTAATACAAGCCTAATTTTGCCAAATCTGAGTTTTTAATTTATTTATAGCTACATGACCATAGGATGTATTAGCCATAAACTTGAGGAATGAAATGGGCACTACTGATGGTTACACAAGGACAACAGACATGGACCCGTTGTCACCCTGTTCGTGGCTAATCCACTTACAGTCTTTTATCTTTGAAATACAGCCCATTATCTGAGCCCATTGTACTTCTCCACCTTTGATTGTGAATTATTATTTCATAATATTTTTAAAACAGCTCATCTTTTGAGCTAGGTGTAAAGGCAGATGACTGTTTCATTAAAGGCTCTCTGCCCAGCTTCAGTGATAGGGAAGGGTGTGCTTCCCCAGCCCCACTGCTTGGAAAATACCTCTTCGCTGTTCATCGGAAATAAAACATAAGATCTCTGTAATTATGACTACTTTCAGTAATGAGAACTGGAATTACACTGATTCACAGTATTGAATGAGGGAGAAGGAAGTTGATTTAGCCAATGTTTCTGAGCATGGGGAAGGCATGAAGGATGCCTCGAGGGTTTGGAACCTGGGAAAGGGGAATAAGAGTGGAATTTTATGGTTGTTAGTTTTTTTGTTTTTTGTTTCCCTGTACCTGAGTGGTATTTTAAGACTCCGATGCTAATGACAAAGCCTTCTTGTCCTTTGCAGGAACACCTGGTCTTCACGGTGTGTTTGTCGTACCAGTACTCAGGGCTGGAGGACACCATAGAGGAGAAGCAGGAGGTGAATGTCGGGAAGCCTCTCATCGCCAAACTGGACATCCACCGAGGCCTGGGCAGGAAGACGTGCTTTCAGACGTGTCTCATGTGCAACGGCCCGTACCAGGGCTCCGCTCCCCCCGCGGCAGGAGCCGGGCATTACCCTTCCTCCCAGGACTCGTTCCTGGGCCTGTACCATTCGCACCTGGGCAGTTCCAGTAGCACGATGCCACCCGACGGGTGTCCCTGCAGCCGGACCGCGGACGCCCTGCTCTCAAGCCACCCCCCTCACCAGTACTCGTGTCAGTTCGGTAGAAGCAACGTGCCCGTCGAGACGACCGAGGAGCTTCCGTTCAGCTTCTCCGACGGGCTCCGAATCTCTGAGAAGTGACCTCCTTGTTTTCTGAAAGTTGTCGTGATGACTAGATGCCCCATCAACAACAAAACTTAACGTAAAGTGAGATGTTGTGAAAGAGGAAATGTGTGTATTTAGAGAGAGAAAAATTGGTACCCGCTATTTCGTGGCTAGCTCGGGACTTGGAGATTTTGGAATTATGTTATTTTACCACAGAATTCCTCTTCTTCCTCTTTTAAGAGTGTGCGAACTGACTGATCCGTTCTGTAGAAGTAACATATGGATGTGTATATGTGTTTATTTGTATATAACAGAAAAATAGTTTCATTGTGACCATTCCGAAGTAAGAACAGTGGGAATGGCATCATTGTAGAAAAAGTCATTGTCATTTTAGACTCAGAGAAAGAGCCATCGGGCTAACATAGTTACATCAGCAGAGGAAGCAGATGGAGGTATCTCGTTTAAGCTAGACCGGCCCTGAGACCTTCAGATTTCAATTCCAGCGTCTATTCCACTACACGCCGCGTTCCTGACAGGGTCTGAAACGGGTGGTATTTTCTTAGATAGATTCAAAGATAGCTATGTAAATATGCATATCTGTATATAATCTAGAAATGTACAAACTAGTTTGTAGTCATAGAACTTTGATACAAATGTCAGCGGAGAGGTGTGTGTATAAATCTTACGGAGACCAAGCTGAAATTTCTCGTCCTAAGTCAGGAAAGCACACGAGAGGTGACAAAATGTCCACCTCTGGTAGACAGCAGGATGATTTTGCTGCTGGATCATCTTGGTAGCTGCCCATCTGCATCTTACAAACATTGATGACATATTTTCTTTCTAAATTTTACTGGCTTTAGGAGATAGTCTTATCACCTAGGTTCTACCCAAAAGCAAGTTAAAAAGGCAACTGTCAACAACAAAGAAAAAAAATTGAATTCATAGTTTAAAAACATCCCACACAGAAAACCCCCCCCAAGCCCAGATAACTTCACTGTTGTATTACACCAAACATTTAAAGAATCAGCATTGGTTCTGTACAAACTCTCCCTAAAAATAGAAGAGGAAAGAACACTTTCCAACTCATCTTGTAAGGCCAGTATCACCCTGATACAAAACCAGACAAAGACCACAAGAAAACTTTTACAAACCAATATCTATTATGAAAATAGACAGAAAAATCATCAACAGAATAACAGCAAACTGAATCTAGCAACATAAAGGATTATACACCATGACCAAGTGAATGCAAGGTTGGTTTAACATCCAGAAATCAATGTAATACACAAATATTTACCATTATGCGCGGTAGTTATTATCTGTACAGTCACCAGTATATGAATTGGTGGATATAGAGCCATAGCTTCTAGAGGAAGAGGTGTGTGTGTGTGTGTGTGTGTGTGTGTGTGTGTGTGTACACGCACGCACACGCCTGCACCCGCGTACACATCAAATAGATTATCAAATAGATTATAATCTTAAATCCTAAAAACAATTTACCTCTGGTGTATTCTGTTTATTTTACAAAATGGGAAAATATGGTTCAGAAGTAATAAGTGACTTGCCTGAGGCCACACCACTAACAGGTGCAGAGCTGGGAGTCACACCTGTCCCCCTGGCCCAAGAGCCAGAGCTGCCTGCACTACACTGCCCTGTCCCCTGCCTTCTCCGTGCTCTGGTCACTTCTGTAGGAGGGTGGAAACAGGGAGTCAGAGTACTGCCTTGTTCAGCCTCGTCTGAGAATGTGCACATCGGGAAACTCAAAATCTTCACTAGTCTGCAGATGTCCATGAATGATCGTAAAGTGCTCTGAGCATTGATTTTAGGAGTACAAATAAATTGGTAAATTTACAAATTCAGAATCGTGACTAAGGATCAACTATATACCATGTTCATAAAGGATAAAAGTACCACGTGACTGTCTAAATAGATGTAGAAAATGCATTTGATACAATTTAGCATCTTTTCATGATAAAAAAAAATAGGAATAAAAGGGCATTTCCTCAACATGATAAAGGGTGTCTATGATAAAAACCCACCCTACCATTCTACTTCATGACAGACTGAATGCTTAATTCTTTCCTACTAAGATCAGGAGCAAGACAAGGATGTTTACTCTCACCGCTTCTCTTCAACATTGTATTCGAGGTTCTAGCCATGACAAGAGAAAGAAAAGGCAAGCATTCTGGAAGAAAAACAAGTAAAACTCTATTCCTAGATGACAGGTCTTGTTATATAGAAAATCCTAAGGAATTCATTTAAAACAAATGAGTTCAACAGGTTACAGGCTAGAATCAAGGTCAATATGCAAAAATTCGTTTTGTTTATATAAACATTCTGAAATTGAGGTTTTCAAAAATTGTATTGGCAGTAGCATCAGGATGAATAAAACTACAAAACATTTTAAAGAAATCAAAGAAGACCTAAATGACAGACATCTTTGTTCATGGATTAGAAAACTTAACATTATTTAAGATGGCAATGTTCTCTCAGATCTACAGATTCAATGCAATTCCCATCCAAATCACAGTTGGCTTTTCTGCAGAAATTAACAAGCTGATAAAATGTATACAAAAATGCAAGAGACCCACAACAGCCAAGACAATCTTGAAAAATAACACAAAGTTGAAAGACTCAAAGCTACAGTAATCAAGAGAATGTGGTACTGCCATATAGACATATAGTTCAAAGTAATATAAAATCTATACATTTATGATTAATTTTTTTGACAAGGGTACCAACACTATACACTGGAGAGAGTAATCTTTTCAACAAAAAGACCTAGAACAACTGGGTAGTCATGTGCTAAAAGGGCCCTACCTTATACCATATATAAATTTTAATTCAAAATGGATCACACACCTAAATACAAGAGCTCAAACTATAAAATTCTTACAAGAAAACAAAAATAATCTTGTGACCTTGGGCTGAGCAATGGTTTCTTAGATGCAACACTAAGAGAACAAGCGAAAAAGGAAAAAAATAATTGGACTTCAAAATTAGCTTTTGTGCTAATTTTAATTTCTTACCAGCAAGAAAGTGAAAAGACAAGCCGTAAAATGGGAGAACTTTTCCAGAAATACCTGGTAAGGGACTTGTATCCATAATAGATAAAAAAAAAAACTCCTAACTGAATAGTAAGATGTTTATATGCTAATGCTCAGTTATGGTGACTGTAGCTCAGTAACCATGGAACTGTCTGTCCACTGGACTTTGTCGTGACGGAAACATTCTATGTCTGCACTCCCCAGCACGATTGCCTCTAACACCATGTGGTAAGTGAGCAACTGAAATGCAGCTAGTGTGAGGAACTGCACTTTTTACTATTGGTTTTAAATACCACATATAGCTAGTGGCTTCCATATCTGACTGCAGCTGTAGAGAATAGAGCTAGAAGGCAGGGTAAAGGGACTTCACCTTTCACTGTATACTGTATATTTGAAATTTTTTTAACTAAGCATGTATTATATTTATAGTTTTTAAATAACTAAAACGATGGTACAGTTCTTGTCTTTTTTTATCAGCTGTGCTTTTATTTTACTTGAATCTCTTAGACCACTTGCTTTGTAATATTAGCATAAGAGTTCTGTACCTCTGTGGAATTCAGGAAAAGAAAGCTTTTCATAGCAATTATGATCTGAGGAATTGATTAGGATAATAAAGGCACACTCAAATCCAAAGCTAATATTTGATTCTGGGGAAGGGGATATTCTCTGGAAAGTGAAAAATACAAAGTAGCAATTTTAAATTATGTGATTTATAATAAAAATCACATCTCAATACATGAGATCATTTGAATATAAAACATGCATAGGTGAACAGGTCGAATAAATAGGCAGCATGCTTAGGAAAGTCTGTAGAGAACACTGACATAGAAAAGGTGCATTTAGACCTCTCCTCTTCCATCTTTTTCCAATGTTTATTTCTTTTCAAGTCTCTGATGGCACATGAAGTAACAACGAGGTGGTCTCTACCGATCACAATTTTTTGCCTCATCAAACTCAAGAAACTCAATCAGTTGGCCACAGGTCTAATAATTGATGTATCGAGAGATTGGCACAAGTGTAAATCAGGATGAGATCTGATTTTTTTTTATGCCTTTAAGGTATATTTAAACAAAAGGCCTAATAAATTTTGTTGTTTCCTATTATTTGAACTTTCCCTGGTATTTACATACTGTCATTGCTTTTAACTGTCAACTGGTGCCAAATACTCAGAATTTACACATTTCTTTTGTGCATCTCAACCTGTTTATCTAGTTTGACATTGTGTTATCCAGACCTCACAAAAACACGTTTTTAATACTCGCCTTTGAATTATATGACATTTCTCATAATGATAAAATATTAGCGAAGATAGGTATACCCAGAACATGAGAATGTTTACATAAATGTAATTTTTTTCCCCAATTTGACAGCATTAAAAATATTTCAGCATCCAGCACAAAGTTTGTCTTTCCTAAGGAGAAGTCTGAGTATACTCCAGGTTTCACCACTGAATGGCAGTGTGACTTGAAGTGTGTTATTTAACTTGTCTGTATTTCTGTTCCTTGGCTGAAAAATGGGATGATAATATAACATCAGAGACTAATACCATTTTGCAGGGCCAGCAGTACTAAAGACAGGAATTCCTAACAAGCGCTGGCATTTTGGAAAATATTCTTCAAACGTGGCATTGTCGAACCCTGCCAGCCATCCGCAGCACGGGGTGTGTTCTTCGTGACTGAGGGACTTCCCACTGGCAACATAGTAATATAAATTTACTTCTAATATAAATTGAATTGCATTCTATTCACTCCAAAATCACTTTTTAAAAAGCATGCAAATTTAACGTCACCAATTTATCGTGTTCACAGAGTACATCACATCGACACACAAAAACCATTGAGTAGCAGTGTTTCTCACTGGTGGGATTATTTGAGTTTCTTACCTGTATTTTCCAGTTTTTATACAGGGAACAACTATTATAGGATCAAATATAGACATACACACTGTATACTAAGCTTCAATAAATTTGTTTTTAGAACCCATTTTTGATTTTTTTATAAATGCAATATTAAGTTTAAAAATGCACAGGGCATGTATTTTTTCATGTCAAGTAATATGTACATAGGTGTTTTTTACTCGACCTTTTGCAAAGTAAGTAAATGTAAAGGAATCCCAGTTTTTTGCATCATGTTTTGAGTTCAGTCGAACAGCATTTTGAGCTGGAGAGATGATTGGCTGAGTCTTTCTACATAAAAGTTGCTAGCACTATATTTGAATATTTTTTCAAATTTTGAAGCATTTCCAAACTTCGAGGAAAGTTGCAAAACTAATAAAAAGATTCCCATATTCTCTTCACCTTGATTCCCTAAATGTTAGTATTTTTCCATGGTTATCATTTCAGTTTGTCTTAGAGATGTATGTGTATTTTTGTATGTATATTTACACATATATATGTGACATTTTTTCCTGAGCTAGTCAAAAGTAAGTTACTCTTTTTCCTCTAAAGTACTTAAGTGTATATATACTGCCTTAAAACAGGAAATTCTCCTACTTCGCCGCAGTATAACTGGCAAGAAAATACTTAGAATTCCCAACCCTTCCTCTGCTGTAGCCCGAATACCGAGAACCAAGTGCATATCTCATTTGTTTCTTTTCCTCAGGGACCGCTGTCCTGTGCTCCTTGTCCAATAGCTAAAAATGATTGTTTCCTATATTTTATCTGGCTTTCCAGTTTTTTAAGGTGGAAGAGGAGTAAATCCAGGTCCATCATTCCATCATGGCTGGAAGTGAGCGTCTGCAAGTAAAATTGTAAAATAATCACATTCAAAAATAATTTTGGATGAATTTGCTTATTATATTGCAAGCAAGTTCCACCTTTCTGGGCAAACTATGTCCCTTCCTATTCACTCTTCCACCCAAACTCACTTGTTAGAAGGCAGCTTGCATCTGCTATTTCAGGAGAGTGCATAGTTCATCAATATTATCCGAGCTGAAGGTGTCAGTGTCGATGCAAAGGAAAGAGCAAGTAAGTTTTTGCAGTGGGGCGTGTCACTTTCTACATGGTAGGTATCAATGTTTTATACTTGGGGTTCTCATTTACCTCTTGACAGCCTTGCAGTTCAGGGGTGAAGAAACTAACTAACTGTGAAGCTAACCCAAAGTGTTAACCCACCCTGGGTAGCCCAACTGGCAAATGGCAAGAGGCGGGATGTCTCCAACCTAGAACACAGCCCGGTATTTTTTCCATAGTGCTGCTGCTTACAATCCAGTAAAGACAAGATGCACAGTCGTTGTTGAATAATACATGCTAAACCAACACAAAAGCGCTATAACATTCAATGCTCATATTTGATGGAGTGTTAAATATTCTGTCTAAGAGAGAGAAATCTTCATCTGACGTTTGCAAGAAACCATCCTCCTCTGAAAACAGAAGGAATGGCATCTTGCATCTGATAACTTCATCTTGCTGTTTTTCCAACACAGCAGAAAAAGAGCCAACAGTGATTTTTTGATGGCGCAAGCAAGCACGTTAACAGTGTAGCTTAATATCTCATTCTAAGTATATGAAAAATATTTTTTAAGCATTGAAACATTATTCCTAAAGGAGAAAGTAATTTACCATCTCTTAGGTGTGAAAGTCACAGGTCACATTCCAAAACACTCCAAAGGAGTTGGCCTAACATGAGTGACGTTGCTATATGATGCTCAACAGAGTTCTGATGGGGACAAATGTTAAAAGTATTTTTTTTAAAGAATTGTCATAAGAATTTTTTTGTTTTTAAATTATGTTTCATTCTGATTATATTGGAAAGAAAGAAACTGTGGGGGGTTGGCATTGTTTTCCATCTTAACAGTTGCTCTGTATTCTGATACACGTGAGTCATAATGTACTACTATAACGAGACACAGCTTTTTTTCTAAGAGTTTTTCCACTCTCAACTTTGTATAGAATGGTCGTGAGCAGATTATAAAGTTTTAGTGTCTTCTCGAAAGACCGATCGATCACTTTAATAGCATATCCCACGAATCTCTGTCCCTTGTGCTGCCAGACTCGGGTGTGGACATTATCATCTGACCTGTGCCCTCTCTATCCTGTTCCTCAGCAAGTGGCGTTGTCCCCTGTGCCCATTTCCTGTTCTGACCGTTGACCTCACACCCAAGTCCCGTGGCTTCCGATCTGTTCAGAGTAGCTCCACTCTGAAAGGGTGGGAGTGGGGCTCCCCACCTGTGCTTCATGTAGAATAACTCTGCCTTTATGTTTACAAATTCCCCTTCCAAGTTAGCTTTGGTTTGCATAAAAGAAGGTTTCTCAGCCCAAAGCCATGGATCCAGTCTCCTCTCACTAGGTGTCACCATTACTTGGGGATTCTCCCCTCACGCACACAGCTCTTCCCCATAGCAGCTGGGTGGCTTTGGGTGACCACAATACTGAGAAAGATGGGGAAGAAAAAGCATCTCAACTGAGCTGTGAGGGCATCTGGCCTCCCCGTTAAAGGGACAAGTTCAGGACGCCAGTCAGTTTGAGCTGCTGATGACAAATACAGGCCATATGAGCAGGTAATGACCAGTCTGGCAAGCAATACAAAACTTGGCCCTCAAATCTCTGCAGGCCCCAGGCATGGTCTCCTGGAAATGACTTGCTGTTAATAATTCCAGCCTGCACCCACAGAGAGGCGGGGTCCGCCAGTGAGAAACTCTAAAGGGAGGAACTGGCAACGAACCTGCGTGAGGACCTGAGAAGGGGTTCTAGGCAGCCCCTTTGGGACTGGGGGCTGGGCCCCCGCCCCCACCCCTACCCCCACCACGGCCCCTGCATTCTGGGTCAGGCCCTGCCTTGGGTCTTCCCCCCGCTTGAGCTCTGGAACGCCATGAGCTGTGATCGCCAGCAGAGGGCAGCACAGGCTTGAATTTGTCTTCCACTCTCAGGTCTAGGGAGTCAATTTGCACCTTTCCGATGTGTGGGAAGAACCCACGGAGGAGGCAATGTTGCGTTTACCACCTAGAGCTTCCACACACGCGCGGGGCCTCCCCATCTAGCTAGTGGCTTACTACAGTGCCGGGAAGAAAGGGGGCAGAAGGGGGAGCCGCAAGGAAGGCCAGGAGAGCCTAAAGAATGCATGAGGAAAGGCTGCCCCCGCAGCGGTGGCTGGCAGCCCGGCTGGGCCAAGCCAGGAACCAGCCCCGGCCAGTGGTCAGTCCTCTCTCCTCTCCTGTCCTCTCCCCCGCCCCACCCCCATGCGCCTGATGCTGAAAAGCAGAGAGAAACAGTGAGAAGCAGCACTCTGGGTGCTGGCCACATGCCCCCAGCCCTCCTCTGGGGGAGACTCCTGCCTCCTGCCCCCGCAGGGGGTCCCTCTCGGGAGGGGTCAGGGCACAGGAGCAAAAGCAGCTACAGTTCCAGCCCACCTCTGAAACCCGCGCAGCCAGCAAGGACAGACAGAAGGCCTGCAGAAGTCTCACCCGATATGACCTTGGACTTGAGCCCTAGAATGGAGTGTCTGTCTTGAAAGAAGGACTTACATCCTTCCAACTCTTTTTAATTTTTTTTTTATTTTTTTGGTAATGATTGTATTTTTTAATTTTTCTTTAAATTGTAAAATATACATAAGGTAAAGTGTATACGCAACCATTTGAAGTGTACGGTTCATAATGTGAAGTGGATTCACTCTAGATTTTTACCGGGATTTCTCACATCCAGGGCGGAGGCAGAGAGGGATACAGTGAACCTCCGGGAAAGGCGGAGAACCTGGAGAATGCTCGCACTGAGAAGGGCGTGGAAGGAATTCCCAGGTGGGCACGCTGTTCAGGCCACGGTGCCCCTCGCTGGGACCCGCCTGGCGTGGAGGGTGGGGGCTTGTATCCTGTGCATTTACGTACTGTCAATGCTGTTTCGGGTGCACCATGCTGGTCAACACACGGAGATTTTAATGAGCCCCTCCTTTCTTTGGCTTCCCGAGTGTGTCTGACCTTGCCTCTCAACCTGTACCCGTTGTCACTGGGGAGAGGAAGAGGGGAGGAACCCAACAGCTACCCTAACTGGTGGCAACCCACATGTACTTCTCATCACCTCGCTATACTCACAGAACAGAACAGAACAGAACAGAACAGAACAGAACAGAACAGAACAGCCTTTAGCGCCCGGCGGTGGGTTTATTTGTGGCCGATGTGTGCATCAAGGCCCCGCACACTCTCCTCGTTCCCTTTATCTGTTAGTTATTTCTGATCGCCGAGTCCTGCTTTCATTGGTAGGTACAAATGGGTGATGTTGGAATGTACTTCAGATATAAGGGTTTCAATAGATGTTCAGTACCAAAAAAAAAAATCCAAAACAGCAGAAGCTACTGCAGGAGGGGACGGCGGTGCCCGCGGTCTCCGGCGGGCTGCGTTTGTTTCTGCCCCTTGGGTGTCTGTGTTGTGCTGTTCCCCAGCGAACCGTGCATGCAGCTCACAGGGCCGGCTGCACTGGGTGGTGTGGGAATCTCTGCAGTCCCTTTTGCCAGCTAGTTAGTAGTTCGTGCAAATATCTGTTCACTCCCTCCCAAGCTTCGCCAGCCATCCTTACAATGACGTACGTGTGCGCCCTCCCTCCCGCGCCTTGTCCCCTCCGAGTTCCAGGCCAGGAGGTGCAGCTCCCCGCGAGGCAGCTCATCCCAGGACTCATCCGTTAAAACAAACAAACAAACAAACAGTTTCTGGCTTTTTCAGCGTGGGGCCTGGTTTTGGTTTTGCAGGGAGACGAGGATATGAACTCTGTGTTTGGGGTGCCATTCTCTTTCCATCCTGCGGGACCAGCTTAAATGACCATTTTGATTCCTTTAGACCAGGGTCCCTCAGGCTTGGCACAGCTGAAATTGGGGGGCCAGCGGATTCTTCGTCGTTGGGAGCTGCTGCGCTGTGAACTGTGGGATGGTTCAGCAGCGGGCTATTTCCCGGCCTCGGCCTACTCGATGGCAGTAGCACCACCCAAAACTGGGACACTGTTGTTGGCACTTAAAAATGTCTCCAGACGGTTGCCAAATGCCCTCTGGGGGCAATATCGCCCTCAGTGGAGAATTGCTGGTCTGGTGGTCAGAAGCCAGGGATGGCACCCAAAACAACGAAAAACAAACAAACAAACAGACAAACCTACAATGCACAGGACAACCCCCACAACAAAGACTTAGGGGCCCCAAATGTCAACAGGGCAGAGGTCAAGAGGGCCCTGCCCTGTTTAGGCCAGCATTAGTCACGTCTTTCTTGATTTTTGCACCCTAACGGACCCCTATCTGATGCGCCCCTCACTCAGATTTTTCTCCCTATGCAATCAAAGGAGTGAAAGAACTCTATAAGAAAGTAAGAGGTTTGGAGAGAGAACGTATGTTTATCCTAAACTTGGGGCTACCCAAAACTGGGGAGATGGCAGTAACCCCTTCAGAGAGGAAGCATAGCAGGAAATCGGGGCTCCAGGGGAAGTGACCAACAGGACACTGAGGGCATGGAGGTCATTGCTGACCCAATGGGCCGTGGTTTCCGTGGAGAATCTCCCAGAGGGGACTTCGAAGGCACGATACCAGGAGAGAAGGACAGCAATGAACCAGGTGTGCCCAGGGCCTGTGTGGGTGGCAGTTCGGGCTGGGGTACAGGGCGAGTCAGAGGTACCCACGTGCTCGGGGACCAGCTCAGGTCCTAGAATCTACCACGAGATCTAACAACAGGATGGATTTGTGGCCAGGACTCTCTCGGAGGTTCTGGACGCCACCTTGTTTCCTTACCTCTCTGGGGCAGGTGAGGCTCCCTACCTTGAGTGGTGCTGATTTGGGGATCCCGTAAGCTGGGAGGTGTTCCGAACCAGCTTTCTCTGCCACGAACTCTCTTCAGATCTGGTTCTCTGAGAAGCAGGAAGGAACGCTTACATCCGGTGCCTATGGTTTCTGTCTGACTCTTGTTACTCAGTCAGAGCCAGGAACGGTCCCATCAGAGACAGGCAACAAGAACTCATGTGCTTCGCTCGTTATAAAATCCATTTTCCATTCTCCGTGAATGCTGTGGCCACGGCTAGCTCCTCAAGGGCATCTCTCTATCAACCAGCATAGCTGGACTTGAAAGGACTTTCTCTGCTTTCCAGAGAGGAAATTGGTGCTGCTCCAAGGCCTCAACCCTCCTCTAGCTCAGGAGAGCCCCAGCAATGGTCTCCTCTGCCCCCAAGGTGGGGACACAAGGAGCCCAGCTCCCATCCACACATTTCAGAGCTCCATTGGGCAGCTCGTGTGTGAAATATGCCATCGTCCTTGGACCTAGAGAAACTGACGTTATGGAAACGTTTCCATATTACAGAAGTTCCTCTTCACGTCATCATGTGTCCCAGTGTGGGAGGCAAAATGATGGCCCCCAAAGGCACCCACATCCTAATCCCCAGAACCTGGGAAGGTTACCTTCCAGGGCAAAAGGGACTCTGCAGATACAATTGGCAGTCTCGAGGCAGGCGGGGAGGCTGTCCAGGGATGGGAGGGGCGTTCTTCAAAGATGGAGGAAGGAGCAGCCAGCCAAGGAGCAGGGGCAGCCGACAGAAGCTGGAAAAGGCGAGGAAATGGACTTTCCCTCCCCAAAGCCCCCTGCTAGGGAGCTGATGTTCCTCTCAGCATTCCCGTCTGCATCTTCCCTCTTGAGATTCTCCTGCACTCGTTTTAACCTGGTTCCACCTGTCAGGGTAGAAACAAAAGGATGACATGAGCCCTTCCACGCTGCCCCTGTTGGCCTGCTCCCTAACTAGTCCAGGATTATTACTTTCAAAACTTTATTCCTTCCCCAGCCAAGGAGTCTCCCTAACCTAGAACTTACAGGGCAGAACCAGGTCGTTTACAAGGGAGCTTTGCGCCCCAGACTTGGGGGGATGGAGGGGGTACGTTAAAGAACTGCTTGTTCCTTGTCCTGCCTCTGACGCCATGTCACTCAGGTGGATGGTGAGCCAGATTCTCTTCGCCAGCCGGTCGCTTCCAGGGGATTTGGTGAGAGGATTCACGAGTTCGCTTTTAGGAGGAACTCCTTGAACGCCTGTGTGAATAAAAAGCCTCGTAGCTGGATTTCTAATGCCTTGCGATGAGTCCTTATAAAACCCCGGCAGCGCTCAGAAATGCGTGTGGCTTCCAGCCACAGGGATCGGGTGCTCACCTACGCTACAGGTCACGTCCGGAGCTGCTAGCACCGAACACGGACGGTGTGCCCGGTAGAGTCCCACTCATCACAGACAGGCCCTCGTGCATTCAGGGAGGCAAAGACCACCTGTGACCTGGGCTTCCCGGGGACCGGCAAGGCACACGAATGCCCACGCGTCTCCAGCAGTGGGCTGAGCGCTTGGCACAGGGTGGAGAATCAGTAACGAGAACAGATGGCATGTCTCTTCACTGGAGCAAAGTGAGAGGAGCCAGTACTGGTGAGACCAATTATGGGGCAGAGAAGCAGAAATCGATGATATCGATATATCGATAACGGGCGGGGCTATTGCTCCTCTCGTAATTCACAGCTGGAAAACGCACAGTGCGAGCGAGACAGGGGCCGGAATCGGTTCCCGAAGCCAAGGCTTTTCTGCACCGTCCTCTGCTCCTCAGTCCTGCTGCTTCCTCCCCACGTAAGCACGGTCCGGGGAGCAAGACCCGGAAAACCTGGAGTCCCGTCAGAAGCTGTCTTCTGAGCTTCATGCCACCAGGAAAGCTGTCAAGCGCTTCTCAGAAGCTCGCGTATGGCTTGGCTCCTTTTCTCAGAAAAGGACAGGACGGAGAAGAGGGACTTTCAACTGCGGGAGAGCAGGGTAAATACGTAGAGAATAACAAACACAGCTTGTGTTCGCTCTTCTTCAGTTAAGATCTCGAGGGGGGGGGTCTTTGCATGTAAATATAGCCACCAGGTGGCACTGTTATTCTCTAAAAATGCTTCACGGGGTGTGTGGGGAGGGCAGGAGGGTGTGTGCATATATACAGGCCACGAGGGGGTTGTGCCTGTGGTGAGTGTATGGTGTGTGTGTGTGTGTTGGTGCGTGTGCATGTGTCACGTGTGCACACGTGTGTTGGGATGACAGACAACTTCCCTCTCACTCACCCACCACCACTCAGCCAGGCAGCCAACGCCTCTCCTCCCTTTCTCCCCAACCCTTCACCCACACCCCCTCCTTCTCCATCACCCCCCTTTCCTATTCTTGCTCAAAAATTAGCAGAGGGAAGCAAGAAAACCCTGCAGAGACCATGAAACAAATACCAAATGAAAGCAATCTCCCAAGACACCTTTGGGAAGGACAGCGAGGGCCTCTCCCCCACTGTGACCCCACTCTCTCCACCACTTGCTTTTTTTAGCACACGTGCCCCCCACACACACACACACACCATTTCTCTCCCACCCTCAACAGGGGAGGCTTTCTGGCTCGTCAGGAAGCCGTCCCCATCATTCTGACGATCTCCTGCCGGAAGGCATATTCTTTTGAGAAGAGAACTCTAGACAGAGTGGAGACCTCAGGATGATTCTTTCATGTTGGCTCTCCAGGCACATTGCGCGGGAGACCATCTGGATCTGGAGGCCACATGGCGCAGGGAACTGTCCCCTTTCCCTGAGGTCACGCCGGCATGATGAGACCCACCTCCCCTGTCCTTGTGTAACGTTCTCGGCCTGGCCCTGGACCCTGGGCGTCGGCTCAGGACGGCAGCCCTGGACGCGAGAGCACAAAACCTCGCTAATTCGTCCGCTTCCTTCTTCCTCCACCTGCTTCCTAGGCATGATGAGTGGAGCGGGGACGGGCCGCCTCCAGCGCTGACGCCGTGGGCCCGTCCGCACAGAACAGACCCCCGGCGACTCAGGTTGGGCAGCCCGTGTGCGACGCCGTCCCGTCGCGGGGGATGCCAGCTCCGCGGTGCTGAGCGCTGGGCGTTCGGATCCACGCGGCCCGTCGCCTGGGGCTGGGTGGCCCCCGGCGGGGACCGACCCCACGGGAGCCTCGGTCTCCCTGTCCGCGCATCAAGGTCGCTGCCAATCCTCGCACGCTGATGTGTGCTGAGCCGCGCAGCGCGCAGAGGCCCAAGCCCAGCGCGACAAGGTCAAAGGCGGTGTTGCTGGCGTTACCGTGCACCAAACCTGCGCTAAACGGGGAACACACGTGAATGACCTTAATCCTCAGAACAGCCCGGTTGTGCAGAGAGTAAAAGCGAGGCCTACGGACAGTTAGGGTGTCGCGGGCCCTCTGCACTGTCTGGGGAAAGCCCTGCTGGTGATTGAAGGAAAGATGCTGGTCTGGGGTCCCCCTCCTCTGATCTTTTCGTCCGTGTGGGGTGGGGGCGCAGGTCTCAGGAGGGAGAGGATTCGGGTTTATGTGCTGTGCTTCACCGGCCCCTGGGTTCGCCCCTCCGAGCTGGCGATGCAGCCCACAGGGAAAAAGCTCCTTGTGAGACGGGTGCCCGAGTCTCCTCCTCGTGACAGTGTCCAAACAATGGTCCCGAAGGAAATGGCGTTTGGGGAATTAGGAGAAACAGCAAGTTATCCCTCCCGAAGACACTTCGTTTCTTTATAAAGGACTTGACGAAGCCACGTTTGTGAAACACACAGACCCCTGACTCCTTGGGCTCGGTGGGGAAAAGTGGTCACTTTGATGGCGGCTGTGTTTTTAGATCCGGAAGCTCACATCTTTAAGAATAGAAACATCTAAAAATGACGAGTGACAGAATCTCTCTGAAGGGCATGGCAAACCTAGTTCGCAATGTTGGCGGATGTCTTTAGGCCTGGGTGGCTCTACTGACCCCCCTCAAGGCCATCAGACTTTTATCGTGGTGGCAGAAAACCAAGACTGCAAAGAGGATGGAGAGTTTCGTTTGTTTCTACAGTGTGTGTGTGTGTGTGTGTGTGTGTGTGTGTCCATGTGTGTTTCGTGTGTGCATGTGTGTGTGCATGTGTGTGTTCGTGTGTGTGTGCTGTGTGCATGTGTGTGTGCATGCATGTATGTGTGTGCACGCATGTGCATGTGTGTGTATGTGTGTGCATGTGTGTGCGCATGTGTGTGTGCATGCATGCGTGTGCGCGTGTGTGCATGTGTGTGCATGTGTGAGCATGTGTGCACACGTGTGCATGTACGTGCATGTGTGTGCGTGTGTGCATGCGTGTGTGTGTGCATGTGTGCGTGCATGTGTGTGCGCGTGTGTGTGCATGTGTGTGCATGTGTGTGCATGTGCGTGTGTGTGTGTGCGTGCGTGTGTGTGTGTGTGTGTGTGTGTGTGAAGGAAATGAAAGATAAATGCGAAGAAAGAACGTGAGGGGAGATGGGCCCAGAGCAGGAGGCATGAGGGAGGCGGACGGGGAGAGGGACAGAGGGCCACAGCCAAACAGAGACATGAGACAGAGCAGCCAGAGCAGGAGGAACTACAAGTCCCCGCAGTCCAGGGGACTTGCAGTAGAGGGAGAAGACTCTGAGAAGCACCTCGAACAGAAACGCTAAGAAGAATGCCCAGTTGTTCTGACAGGGCCACTCAGAAGATGCCAAGTGTGAGGACTCGGGGCTGAGGGCCAGGACCAGCCGCCAAGCCAAGCAGGGCTGTCAGGGCTGGCTTCTTCATCAAAGGGAAAGATCCCGTCCGTCCTCTTTCTAGCACCTCCTCCCCCTCGGGCCTGGACACAAGGAGCTCTCTCATGCCCACAGGCCCCTTCCTGGCCTTCTGCTCCCAGCAGGAACTGAGGACCTTAATGGCTCCCCTCCCTTCTGGAGCCCAGGGCTCAGCGTGTCCACAGCCGCCACCACCTCCGAGGAGGAGGGACAGCCTTGGAAGGGCGGGCTCCTCCCTTCCTTCCCCCACTGCTTCTCCCAGCTGAGGCCCCCTTCACAATGGAGCTGGGCCAGGCCCCGTTGCCGAGGGAACCGGCAGCTGGCCCAGCCCCCTTCCCCACAGAAATAGCCAGAGGAGAGGACCAAAGGATTAAATTGCCCTAATCTCCAGGCTCCAGAGGAGGCTGGGAGCCAGGCCAGCGTGAGGTGGCAGCTCCCCATTGGCCCAGAGGAAGCAGAGGCCACTGGCCTAGTCCTACCTCTCCCTTCTGCCCACCTCCACCTCCCTCTCCTCAACCGCAAACCCCCCCAAAAGGGAGACCACCAGTTTCGCTTCCCAAATAGGAGAGGGAAGGGCAAAGCCAGCCCCTGGCTTCACCGTTCTCATCTCTCTGGCTTGGCATCCAGAAGGAGCGGGCCGCCCCATTGAGAGACGAGTTTTGTTTGGTTCCAGTTCATTGTAAGCGTTGGTGGAGGTGAGTCGATCACCTCCTACCTGCGGCCGGGGCACTGTGCTCAGGTGTGCCACCGGTTCATGCTCTCCCCGGCCCGGGATGAAGGCTGCAGCAGGGCATTCAAGGCTGTCCTTGAACCATCCTTCGGTTCTGGGACGCTCGCCCCTAAACTACACATTAGAGCACGTGGGTCACTTTAAAAAATACCCATCTGCAGGCCCCAGCTAGGCCTACAAATTCAGACTCAACTATTGTGGATTGGGACTCAGGGAAAGGTGTTTTTAGACGCCCTGGTGACTTTCGTAGGTTCCTGTGTTGAGAACCACTGGCAACTGTTTCAGAGACAGGCTGGCCGAGGCCCGGGGGTGGGGTGACGGGCTGGCCCAAGCTGACACTGGCCACACAGACAAGGGACAACAACACAGGTTTCTTGGCTTGAGACAAGTGTTCTTTCTGCCGTATTATTTTTTTCTGCTTAAAAACATTTTTTGAAAGTAATATATGTACTATTTAGGAAATTTACAAAATATAGAAAAGTATAAAGGAGACGATTAGATCATCCGTACACACTGCGTTAGGCACTGTTAACATGTTGGGTTATCTTTGCAACTATTTTCATGTACTTAATTTACAAAAAGCTCACACAGCATATATAGTTTTTCGTCTTCTTTCTACCCCATTATAACTGGTGGGATGAGCCCCTTAGACATGGCTGGGCAAAGTACAAACTGGCAATTTTTTTTACCAGGCTCTTTGGCAATGAGTATCAAGAATATTTTAAAATTATCACCTTTCCGCCCACTGATTCTATTTCTAAGACTCTTATCCTCAAAGACTGATCAGATGCATGTAAAAAAAAAAAATTATTTACAGAGAGACTTTCTTTTAGTGTTATTTAGAATAGTCAATATTATCAACCTCATACATGCACAGAGCTTACAGGGATGGTTTAATCAATTGTGGTTATTCACGAGATGGCATAGTCTGTGGTCACCTATTTCAAAGAATGTGTACCAGCTAAGGTGGTCTTTCTTCTTCACAGTCACAGACATTTGTCCTCAGGGGTGTCTTACAGGAAGATCCCCCTCCGGTTCCCCTGTAACTTTTTGGGGTGTTCCATAGCCACCATCTTTCCTATCCAGGAGGCTTGTAGCCTTTATTCTCAGAACCAATGTGTTGGCAGTTAATTCCTCTTCTTATTATTTATTATGAACTTCTTTCACTTGCTCTCTGGTATGTGTGTATTGTGAATGTGTATTGTGGGTGCAGGTGTGTATGTAGGTGTGATTGTGTGTGTATAGGTGAGAGAGAGAAAAAGAGAGAGAGAGAGAGAGAGAAAGAAATCTCAGGATTATAAATGGCCTCAGGGCAGGGCCACGATTTCTACATCTTCATTCTTTGTCAGCTCTTCAGTTTCAGCGTAGCTAAAGCTAAATTCATCTTCCTCAATTCTGTTCTAGTTCCACAAATAACTCTTTGAATGCATAAGCATACCTCTCTCCTCAAACAGGCTTTCTTCCTGCGTTAGCGGTTTCTTCAGTGGTATCACCCAAACCATCTTCCTTTGGGACACCCAGGTTCAAACATTTGGAACCACCAGCCATGGAATCCTAACACGGGAGTTTTTTTTAAGGTCTTGGCATATGTCTCTCTCTATCTATCCCATTACTGACACCCCCATCACTTCCTTCCTAAACAATTCTGTCTCTTGACTGGACCATCTGCTTGCAGCCTCTTGTCCCTTCCAACTATCCTATATTCAACCACTTGTTTAAGTTATTTTTATCCCGTCACTTCTATTCAAAAGCCTTCAATGGCTACTTTTAAATGAAGTGCTAACTTCTTGTCCCAGCACACGAGTGCTTCCTTAACTCAATCCCAACCCATCCCTCCTCCTGTATTATGTCACAACGCTTCCTAATTAATATCCCCGATTCCTGCCAAATTGATGTATATACCAGCCCCGAGACACAGGCTGTATTCTCGTGACTTCTCCATCTCTGTGCAATATTGAATAATTCACTTCACATCTTCAATCTCTGCCCTCCATCTACAAAATGGGGATAATACTAATGATCACTTCTTTACAGGATTGTGTGAGAATAAAGAAGATATATGAATGCAACAGCTGTCATCGATTTGCTCACAGTTTTGCAACGGGGGTGGGGTTTGACAGAACAGCTCTTATCTGCTACACGTGGTGTTGGCTGAGGTGGCTCAAGAGGGCTGGTGGGGAGGATCTATTGCCAAGGTGGTTCCCCCACATAGCTGGCAAGTCGATGCTGTTGGCAGGTGCTCAGCTGGGCCTACAGTCCTGGAGCCTCAACTGTCCTCCATGTGAACTTTCCAGGTGCTTTCTTGGACTTCCTCACAGCACCTGCCAGCTGGGACCTAAGAGAGAGGAAGGAGAGAGTGCCAGTCTTCTTCAAGCCTTGGCCTGTTACTAAGTGGCATGGCATAATTTCCACCATATTCCGTATTTGTTGAAGCACCTAGAGGCCAGCCCGGACTCAGGGAAGAGAAGAACCAGGCTCCAGCTGTCCCAGAGGGACCGGGGCAGGCACACGGGGAAGGAAGGACTTTACGGCAGCCGTTTCACAAGACAAGTCACGACCGTAGTAGGGTTCGCGCACAGCCCTATCTTGTCCAGCAGAGGAGATGACGAATATTTCACATCTACTGAGCTCTCAAGGCCTGTGACAACCATCGGATGGCTGTCGTGAATGGCGCGTTGGCTTTCCCCAGTGCTGTGATTAGTCATGACATCCTGGTGAACAGCATGGTCTTCGAGGGCAAGGCCCCTAGCTACACTGTGCATCTCTGTATCCCGCCCCCCCCACACACACACACACACACACAGATTTACACGCCGTAACCACCATGAATATGCAGCTCTTGATTTACTTTCCTCTGACGGCCCTCACTCTGGGGGAAGGGCACAGAACAGTTGCTTTTACTGAATTTTTGTACCACTGGGCTCCAGGAAAAAAGCCCAGAGAAACAGCCCCTTTGTTCTCCAGCTCTGCCCAGAACTGGGCCCGCAGCCCTGGGAGGGGGCAGCTCAGTGAGGAGCTGCAGATGGAGGAGGGAGGGCGCGTTGAGGAAATTCCATTCTAGACCCTCATTTCCGAAACTGCTCTGTGATTACCGTGGCTTTGTGCTCACCCCAGTGCAGAGGCAGAGAGAGGCCGGCCCTAGGTCACAAAAGGCACCAGGAAAATACAGATTCAGGCCCCCTTTACAGCCCTGAGCAGGAGGTGAAAGGATTTGCTTTGTTGTTTGTGTATCTCTCTGACCAAAGCGAATGATCCCAATTACTTTTTTTAAAAAGTTCATTTGTGATTGTATTTTAAGTTTATTTCTTTTCAAAAACAGGCTTTACAACCCGTTTTATTTCTTCGGCCCTGACTCGAGCCCAGTCGCCCAGTCTCTACAGCAGGGAGGGTGGCCTTGGGGTCACAGGTCAGAGGTTAGGGGCCCTCTGATTGTTCCCAAATGCACTTCCATGTAGCTGTAGGTTTGAACTTTGCATTGTTGCTTGGCCGGGGGTGGGGTGGGGGTGGGGGCGCTGCCGGGGGGGCTGGGCTTTGGGGCCTGCACTGGAGGGGACAGTCTGAGGGAGGCCATCTCTGCAGGTCAAAGGCGGCTGCTGTGGTTCCTCTTGGCTTATGGTTTGAGTCAGTCCTGGACCCAGTCCCCGTGGAGCTCCTGTGGGTGAGCGGTGGGGACCGGACTTGGGGCAGACACTCAGTGTAACCCAAAGCTGCAAGCCTTGCAGATTCACAGTGGCTTTGGAGCCAGAAACCATCCGCATTAGCATCAGCGGCTAAAAATTCCCCTGACTGCTCTCAGAAGCTCCAGAGCCCTTGCCCAGAATGGCAGGAAAGGGCGCTCCCCGCCCAGAACCAACCCGGAGCTGCTCGCCTTCCAGCCCAGCCAGGATTCCGCAAAGCGAAGCTGAATGCAGGACACTGGGGCTCGGAAATGAACTCTGAGTTCTGGCCCAAGGATAGAGCAGGTGTTTGCAAGAGAGCACGTTGACGAGGAGGTAAACAGTCCTACACCAATCCCCAAACAAGTGTCTCCACTGATACCTGACACCTACCATAAATACGATGTAAATTTGTATTTATTGACATGGAAGGGTGTGTTAAAGTATATCGTCAAATGCAAAAAGCAAGCAACAGCATGATATATGGTGTAAAACCCCATCTATATATGGGACACACATGCACACACATACAGGAAAAATGCAGACGAATATACATCAAAATGTTGATAGTAGTATCTCTGACTGGTTGATCTCAAGTTGGATTCCTTTCATTTGTTGCATTTTAGAATTGACTTATACTACACACTTTCCTCGTGTAATTTTTTTGTTGTTGTTTTCAAAGAGAAAACCTAATATTCGTGAATCAGTTCTTTAGGTCAGTGTTTTTCAACATGTGATTTTAAAACACCAACATCAGACTAGAAAGCTTGCTGAAAAGTCAGATCCCTGGGTGTCATTCGTTCCTATTGAGTCAGAGTCTGGGGGGTGAGGGGCCTGAGGAACAGCATTTTAAACACCCTCTCCTGGCAATTCTCAAGGACTGTAATGTACCCGTGAGTGTTTGCTTCCTTCAGGGTTTTCTGGCTCCACTGTGAGGCGTTTCGGTGGCCACTCAACCCCCGGCCCTGGGCCTGCTTTCCTTGCTGACTCTTCGCCCCTCCCTACTTCTTTTCTCTGTGTCCTCAGGAACCAGAAATAACCTTTCAACCCTGGCCCCTCCCCTCGCCCTTGCCCAGCCGTCCACAGGCAGTACTCCCCAGCATCCCCTTCCTCTCTCTTTCCCATCTTTCCCATGCTCTGATCTTCCCTTTCTCTTCACAGCACTTTTTTGGCTCAAAGAACTTACTGCGCAGGTTGATTCGCATCATTATGTAAGACAAGGAAGACTAAAGCCGAAACCAGCAGGCAGCAGGCGGAGAAGAATCACAGGGTGAGTCTGACCCTGCTCCGTGATAAGCACGAGTTCCTACGTTAGGTCTTTAACCTCTCCAGGCCTCAGTTTCCTCAGCTGTAAAATGGAGAGAGCCATACCTCCCTCACAGAGTTGCTGTTAGAACGTTTAAAAATAAAATTGTGTGTAAGTGCAAAGCACGGGAGGTGCCCGACAAAAGGAGCTATTACCCATGTGAACTAAAGAAAAGTCTGAGATAGCTCTCAGACTCCCCAGGGAGTTCAGTAACAATGCACATTAGTAAATATTTTCCCCAGATAGTCCAAATTCGTCCCTCTGGGGGTTCAGAGCTAGTCACCCCGAGATGTGCTTCTGTGGTATGTGGATTGTTTTGAGCTCAAGGCAACTTTAGCCACAGGCTCAAGAGAAACCTCTGCCCCTCCCTTAATTCCTAGAAGAACTGAATTAGGGGCCTTGTCCACAGGAGATGGTCAGAGATAAGGTCTTCTGACCTATCTGTAGGGCGGGACAGACTTCTATTTGTAAAGTGTCTGCTCTTCTTATCATCCTACAGTGACCCTTTGAAGCCCCCGAGGCATCTGACCTCAGCCCCAGCTCAGGATGTCTCAGTCAGGTCCTCCGTCCTGTCTCTGAACCTTTTGTGCTTATGGGGTCTCTGATCCTCTCAGGTGTGTGGGGTTCCCATACGTATATATGTATTAAATTTAGTTATTGTCTCCTGCTAATCTGCCTCATGTCTATTTGATTATTAGACCAACCAGAAGAACCTGGAGGGTAGAGGAAAGTTTGCTCCTCCCTCACCCCTCCAAGGTGAGGCCCCAGAAAACTGACATTTACAAGTACCCCAGGTGATTCTATCACACTTTGCAGGTGGCCCCTGCTCACACTTTCAGGAACACTGTTAAGGCTTTCACCAGCAAAAGAGAAATATGTGCAATGGTTGACGTCCTCTGCGTAGGCAGTTCCTGCTTAAGCAGTCAATCATCCTGATTGCACGACATCACGTGATGGCTGAGGTCTGGCTGATCTGAGTTGGGCCCAGCTGGCCGTGGTTCCAGGCTGGGGTCTGGGTCCAGGTCCGCTCTTTCTTGTCTTTCATCTTTGGTGGACCAGCAGGTACCTAAGTTCTCTTCATCTCATGCCACATCTGCTAATGTTCCATCAGCCAAGCAATTACGCATCCACGCCCAACACCAGTGGGGAGAGGGGCAGAGATATGTACTCTGCCTCAGAATCATCAGTGGAAAACAAATGCTGTTTCTCTAAACTGAATCTGGCCTACAGCCTCTGTTCGTACTGTCCACAAGCTAAGAATGGCTTTTATGTTTTTTAGGGGTTGTAAAGAAGAAACCAAGTGAACAGGAACCAACCATGTGTAGCCCACAAAGCCGAAAATATTTACTACCTGGCCCTTTAAGGAAAAAGTTTGTTGATCCCAACTGTAAGCTATCGAAATGTCAAGGTTTTTACGTTAACACAAAGGGAGGTGAGCCATTTCTTTTTGTGTATGTGTTTTTAAGGGGAATTTGAAGATGTTTCTAAGCTGGAGCCATGAGAAGGAGGAAAGGAACCATTACCAACAACAAGAGAGAAAAGTTAATTAAAGGAGAATGGTCTTGGAAAAGTAGTGCCCCTGGAGTGCAAGGGACGGCTTTTTCTCTAAGGCTGGTGAAAATGGGTTGGGACCTGGTCCCTGGAGAAGAGGGTGGAGTGGGAGGGGTGGGATCCAGGTGTGACATGGTTGTCAGGGAGAACGAGAGGTCAGGACAGTATTATTCAAGGGCAGGAATACACAGCTATTGGTGTCCGGAAATTGTCAGACTTGGAAACGGGCAAAGAAGAGTCCTGGTGTCCTTGGATAGAGAGCAGGGGGCAGGGGTTTCTAGTGGACCTTCCGGGAGCTGGCTGAGTCTACAGGGTGTAGGCTTGGGTTGTTTTTAATTGACTAAGCTCTTGAACAGCTCTGTGGGGATAGAAATGACATTGTATAAAACTGAAAACACAGATTTGCCCTGTCCATAGGAATGTAAAGATTCCTGTTCATGGGAACGCAGAGGAATAGTGTCCTGTGGAGAATGAGAATCTAATTCCCATTTGCACCGGTTGTGATGTCGTACTGGTTTCTGCATTAACCCATGAGCTCGACAGAATCTTTGACGCCCACTCATTTGATGTTTGCATGAGTGTTAAGATTTTACGTTTATGAAAAGTAGACTGCAACATGGGTTAAAAAAAAAAAAAAAACCAGTAAAGAGCCTTGGAGATTCAGAAGAATATACAAAAATTTACATGATTTTTAAGATTTCATGGCTGACATCCTCTTTCCATAAGCATTTGTTGGACACATAGCGTAGGCCAGAAATTGTACTGGGAAGTTAGAAGAGAAGATGAGCATCTGCTCATTGCGTCACCAGCTCTGTGAGCTATTTTACAACCTTGTAAGTTTAGAAAACTGACAGTAATGCAATGATTCCTGTCCAGAGAGGGGCAAATGAATTTTGTCTGGTTGAAATGCAACTGATGCCCTACTACCATCTCCCCTACAGAAGCCAGTTTTGCATTTACCACTAAGTTTTCTCAGCATCCCTGACTAGCTGTATGTGCCAGCTCTTTAGGATGCTTCCCTAAACCGGTTTGGAGTACTTTACTGGTTCTCTCATTAATTAATGAGCTAAATAAAATCTGTCCAAGATTTTACACATCTATTTCATAGTTGTGTAAAAGGCCTAACTTTACCACTTTTTAAAAATTATCTTCTAACATCAAAGATATCTCATTTGGCCGCCACTACAGCCCTGAGAGACCGCCACTGCCCTTGCTGTTATGCCCCTGTTTTAAGGGTGACCCTTTTGAGGAACTAAGAGCTTAAGGTCACACTAGCAGAGAGTGGCAGATTCAAGGCTGGGACTTTGGGAGCCTTCTGCTTCCAAATTCCCTGTTCTTTTTCACCGTTAATTTAAAAAAAAAAAGTGACACCACAACACATTATTTGCTTGTCATTGATGAGCACAGGAGCTGTGACCTACTAAGCACATGGGTAATATTCTTGGGTACCCGATGGCTCACCTGGGATACCGAGAAAGAAGCCGCTGGGATGGAACCGCTCACCTTGCCAAAAGCAGAGAGCATTCGATATCAGCGTGACAGCAGATGAATACCAGGCCTAACAGGAAACACATATCGACTTATTTTATTCCTCTCTAATAGATCATAAACCCAAAATCCTCAACAGCTGGCTGTCTCACGAGCACATCAAGTCATCACCTAACCTTGTCGATAAGGTCCGTGATTTCAAGTGAAATGACATGTAACAAAACCAGTTTTACCATAGGCTAGCTGACAGAAACAAGAGTTAAGTGCCTGTGGCATCTCATCCACGTTATAAAGAAATGGCACTGAACAAAACAGGTGAGTCATTCGAGGTCCTGCTGTACTTTCCGAAGTCATTTCGCTTCTACCACAAATTAACCCTCCCCCCAGGCACGTTGTTAGCATTTCAGGTGGTTCCACGCTAAAGGCTTCTGCATTTTTTCTCAGTACATCACTCCTTTTCCACATTAAAAAGCCCACATTAAATGAACACCTGTGGCGGATGAGCTAGATACTGGACAGGGCACTTTACGAATGTCACCTACACAACAAATATTCGTTACGGAAGTATAATAATGTCAGTGATGCAAATATGAAAATAAACTAAGCAAACGCAACAGGATCCCTGCCTCAAGTGGTCGAGTCCAATGCAGAGCCTTACGGGAGAATCGACAATCACAACACAACGTGCCAATCGAGGGTCGGTGGCAACATGGAGAACCCAGCCCCTGCGTGTTTGAGAGAATCATGGAAAGCTTCACCGAGCTAGAGGTGGCATTGAGACCTGAAGAATAAGTAGGAGCTTGCCTAGAAGAGAGAGGAGGAAGTGTCCAGAAGCTTCTAGAAAGAAACTAGTACTGTAACAAAGGGGAAGAGAGAACACAGGGGATCCAGGAGGCGGACAGCAGCCCAGAGTGGCTGCAGCACTCACTGTGTAGGGAAGAATTTCAAACACGGAACCAGACAGGTGGCCAGGAGCAAGCCGTGGCAAGCCGTGGTGTGGGAACTTCGTGGCAGCAGCAACCAGGAGAGCTGTTGTCCCAAGGGCTGAGTATACTTCCTGCACAGAAGGCCCCACAGGACACCTTGAAGGAGGCAAGGATCCCCTCAAGGAGATAGTCATACCCCGATGATTGATCAACACCAGGTCCATCCTCAGTTTTCCACCCATGTCCAAACCCCGAAATAGCTCCCGTGGCATTTATAGTGGTCAGTTCAGGGCTGCTGTAGCAAAATGCCACACTCAGGGTGGCCTATACATAACAGAAATTTATTTCTCACAGTTCTGGGGGCTGGGAAGTCCAAGATCAAGGCGCTGGCAGATTCAGTGTCTGGTGAGGGCCTGCTTCCTCACAGACAGCCATCTCTGCTGTCTCCTCACATGGCGGAAGGTATGAGGGAGCTCTTTGGGGCGTCCTTTAGAAGGTCATCAGTCTCATTCATAAAGGTCCTACCTTCATGGCGCAATCACCTCCCAAAGGCCACACCCCCTAACACCATCACCTTGGGGGTTTTAAGATTTCAACATATGAATTTGGGGGAGACACAAACATTCAGACAGTAGTGAAATTCGAAATAAGTGCTCCATGGAAGCTAAGAAATCAATGTGTGCAGTGGTACATATTTTGTCATCGGTCTATTTCATCACGATCTGAGGTCTTCCATCTTTTGCTGTGGTAGTTTAGGTTGGGAAGGAAGAGGGCACATGTCTGATGCATCTGAAGGAGGTACATACTGCCGTGGCAAAGCAAACTGTTTCCATGGCAACTTTACAGCGCAAAAGCCAGTGGATGTTTCTGCCATCCGATCATCGAGGTCTTTGGAAATACTGATTGGCAGGATACAAATGACCCCCTTGGAGAGTGATGTTTTGGGGGACCTCTCAGGCCATACTTCCTTTCCCTCTCATCATTTGCCACTGCCCAACCTCCACCCAGCCCCTCCCTCCCCACCTCTCACCCTTCAAAGAAGGGAGCCGTGTGCAGTAGGTGCATTTTCTCCACTGACATCCCCATGCGTGGGGTCTTGAGGAAGAGTCTGCAGAGGTAAAAAAAAAAAAAAAGAAGAAGAAATTAATCTGTTCCCAAGAGAGGGGCTGCCTCAGCTGGCTGACAGCTTCATCTCCCTTGGGCTCCTACACATTCCTTTTATTTTCATGTGCTGTCTTTTTATTAAGTACAGTTGAAAAGAAACAGAATTTTGGATAATTGGGCAGTAACAGCATCTGTTACAGCCAAACAGATACAGTCATTAAAAGTATTTGCGATAAACACCATAGGGAACAGCCCATTAATTTTTAGCAACAAGGGGCATTTTAGCCCTTTAGGGGCATTTATCCTGTCCTCGAATAAATTCTCATTTCTTGATTCTCTTTCAACTGATTTTGACGTTAAAAAGGGAAGTGGAAATGGCTCCCATATGCATGCTCATCCCTCCGCAGAGCATCTTGGCGGTCCCAGGACCACCTACATGTTGAGGGTTATGTTATAATTGATGCCTTATCACTGCCCATAGCACCTTCTTAGAACATCTCAGTAGTGATTTTTCAGAGACTTTCCACTCGTTTACTCTTTAATCCTGCACTTCTCAGCACCACCCTGCAGTTATTGACCCCAGAAATTGGAAGATTTTGAAGGCAGCAACTGTGTCTCCACGTTGTCCAACCCAACATCCAACATTCAGAAGGCTGTGTTAGTTCCTATGGCTCACAACAAGTGTCATAAACTTAGCCACTTAAAACAGCGCCCACTTAGTAACTCAGTTCTGTAGGTCACGTTCAACTGGGTTCTCTGCTCTGGGCATCATAGGATTGAAAAGAAGATGTCAGGTTGGCTGGGCTCCGGGGAAGAAGCCACTTCATTCAGGTTGTTGTCAGAATTCAGCTTCATGCATCTGTAAGACTAAAGTCCCCATTACCTTGCTGGCTGTCAGCTAGTGGTCTCTCTCAGCTCCTAGAGGCGGCTCTTTGGTCCTTTACGGTGGCCACCACCACCTTTAAGCTAGCAAGGGTGAGCAAACCCTTCTTAAGTTTTCAGTCTCTGATGTCACCTTTTGCCAGATAAGACTCTCTGCTCTTAATGGTCTCATGTGATATGATTAGGCCAACCCAGATTGTGTCCCTTTCGACTAACTCTAAGTCACTGATTAGTAACCTTAACGATATCTGCAAAATCTCTTTTGTCATGTAATATAATACAGTTTGGGTTAATATCACATCATATTCCCAGACCCTGGGATTAGGACAGGAAATAGGGTTGCGGGGAGCATTTTGTGATTCTTTCTATCACAAGGATTTCAGAATATATGCAAAAGCAGGAACTGTTTGCATTGGGGGGTCTCCACCCATGCAGTTTCTGTCCACCCTCCTTGAAAAGACAAACATTGATAAGACCTGACCTGCAGACAACTGTGCAGACCTAACTGGGCACCATGATGGCCCCACTTGGGGCACCTGTCACACAGTAGAAAGAGCTGAATATTTCCAACACCATAGCTCATCACTTCTAGCAAGTCCATGACTTATCTAAGCAGCAAGTGCATCAGCCACAGTCAGCAACTTTGCTCTAAGTTGGGACAGACGTGGGTCTTTCAGCTTTAAGAGATGCCTATTTCTCTTCTCCAGCCTCATCCCCTAGAGTGTAGACCTGCACTGGATAAGGGTCCTTGCTTGACAGTAAACTTTTCCATTCATTTCTCAACCCTTAGTTTCTCAGTCTTTTTTTTTTTTTTTTTTTTTTTACCAGTGGTCTCCCTCCTTCCTGGCCGGATACCCTTTCACCCATTGTTCTGTCCTCTATCCTGTGCCAGTGCTCTGTGCCTC
Organism: Macroglossus sobrinus; assembly: GCA_004027375.1. Taxonomy (NCBI): domain Eukaryota; kingdom Metazoa; phylum Chordata; class Mammalia; order Chiroptera; family Pteropodidae; genus Macroglossus; species Macroglossus sobrinus. The sequence continues at coordinate 4,136 of PVKZ01002895.1, read as the reverse complement.
CCTCTTCTGCAGCCCCTGGAAGTCTGTCTTCCCCTCTATCTGAATGTGTGAGAGTCTCCCACTCCCCACCCCAGATGCCACTATTTCTGTTTCTCACCGCAGGTCTCTCTGATGCTGTATCTCAGGTGCCTGGCACGTGGTAGCCGTCAGTATATAACTGTTAATTCAATGAACGAGTAAGCGAATGAATGAATTGGTGAATCTGAGTCATCGTGCTTTTCTAATCTATTATTCTTTAGGAGCAGTCTTATGGGGTTGCCTTTCTGATTCTAGAATCAATCATTTATTTATTCACTTATCCCAGGGAACACAAAAATCAGTACGAATCGGATAAACATTTTCTCCCAGGCTATCGAAGAGCTTGTGCTCAGTAGAGGATCTAGGGCGCATCCTTCTTTGGGACAAGCTCTGCCAGCCCAAAGGTGTCTATAAAATTCAACATCCAGAAGCACGATCTACTATCAAATTTAATCATTAAGACTCCATTAAGACTGCCAATCCAAGACTGCGATAGGATTCCTCTCTTTCGTTAAATACAGCATTCTCATTGTTTTTCTCTAAAAGAGACACTTAAATTTGCTTCCCACCAGGTCTGAGGCTGGTGCCTAATGTGGCTGAAAATGTCACTGAGCCCAGCGAGGAAACCCAATGCGCTGGCCAGGGGGGTGAATGGCGGCCTTGTTTCCGAGGCCATTCTGCTTTGTCCGCTGGGCTCTCAGATGACATGTTTGGACACAAAGCCTCTTAGGTAGGAATTACTACACTTGCAGGCATTCCTAATTTGGAGCGAGGTTTATTATTTCAAAGTCCTTTTTCAAGATTAGACTTTCGTGAAGTTTTGCAGCTGAGTCGCTGCAACCCTCATTTGAAAATGTTTTATTGTGTGTATTAGTATTCTTGTGACGTATTTTTTATTTATTTATTTTTTTACGTTTCCTCTTTGAAAGGGAACCATCCTGCGCTGAAATTTTCCAGTGAGGATTTCACTTTCTTCCCACTGAGGTCATTTCCTTAACCTCCTGGAGATGTTTATCTTGAGGGGTTTAAAACCTTTCTGGGTAAAGAGAACGTAGAGAAGACAGCTGATAGGGCCTAGGGAAGTCAGACTCCTTGGGGAGTTTGCGGAAAGAGAGACTGTTTTCATAATGACTGTGACTCTTAGGCCTGGTGATTAAGTGGCTCCTTTAGCCATAAGGGCAAGTTTGGGCCAAGGGTCCCGGGAGCATAGGAATCGCGACCTTTGTATTTGAGAGTCAGTCTGTGTCTCCTACTCGCCAACCACGTCCCTGAGGGATCGCTTCCACAACCCCCACGGACACCGAAATCTGCACACGCTCAAGTCCCTTACCTAAAACGGCATCGCATTTATACATAACCTGTATTTGCGTAGAGGCTGCAGCAGTGTATGCCTAGATATTACTTGATTTGTATGGAGTCCATGCAGTGCTTGGTGCGTGGCAGGTTCAAGTTTTGCTTTTTGAAATTTTTTTTTTTTGTTTTCATATTTTCAATCCACAGATGTGAAGCCCATGGATATGGAAAAACCACAACAAAGGCTTTGATCCACGCTTTCCCCGCTCCCTTGCTGCCTCTGACCAGACCCAGAGCTTCCCCATGGGGCCCTGTGTCATGTGACGTGCTGTGTCTCCTACTTCTAGGGAACTTTGAATAACAAACTGTGTCTTTGAAGGGAGTCATCTCTTGATCTTTTGGTCTCATCATACCTAAACAATAACAAAATCTATCGTTTTTAAACACCAACACTGCTCTCAGACACACTCCCAGGAAGCAGGAAAGAAAGAGGAAGAAGGCTTATCCCTGTGTCTACCGTTTCGCTCCAGAAGACTGAGAGACAGGGGAAAATCTGTGAAGGAGAAGGGTAGGCAACGTTTTCCGACTCTGGACATTATCCGGGTCGGCTTCATGGAGAGCTTGGGAAGTGATCGTGGGTCCACCTCGTTCCACTGATGGGCCATCAAAGCTCTGAGAATTTAAACGATTTGTCCAAGGTCACAAAGCCACACGAGTAGGCGATAAGGCCAAAATTAAAACTCAGTTTTGTTTTGTTAATTGTTAATATTCAAAGCCAAGGCCAACCCAACCTCAATCTTTGTGTCTCCACACCTACATCTCCCACCTCACGTGGGAGCTTCTCCTGGTCCTATTCCATTGCCGTCCACCAAATCCCTTTAATATCAGAGATGAAGTTTCAGGACATTCTGTTTCCTTCTCAAGGTGCTCGAGAGAGTCTGTCAGCGGTTTTTCATGAGTATCCGCCATATTCTCTTCTCTGGGATACCTGCAGTGGGGAGGGAGGCCGGTGCTCCTCCTTCCCATGACATAATCTACACCTGGGGAATCTATGGTCTCATGTGGGATACGCAACCTACACAGGGAGAGCAAGACCAGGAAACACAGGGAAGTATTTAGTCAGCTGCCAAATCACGTATTACAAAATGGACAGGTAGAAAGGGTGTGGGAAAGTGTTGAGAACTTTCTGGAATAGAGAGAACTTGATTAGAACCTCAGATGCGGAGCAGTTAGGTAAACAAAGAGATAAAAAAGGATTTATTTTAAACAATATAAAAATTCCTCAAAAAAATGAAAAATAAAATTATCATAGATCCTGCAATCCCATTTCCGGGCATACAACTAAAAAAAATGAAAGCAGAGACTTAAAGAGATATTTGTATACCTGTGTGCATAGCAGCATCATGCAGAATGGCCAAAAAGAAGGAACCTAAGTGTCCATCAATATAAATATTTGTAAAAATATATATAATTACATAATTATTATATAGGAAGAAAGTTCTAACACATTCCACAATATGGATAAACCGTGAGGACATTGTGCTAAATAAAAGAGCCAGTCACAAAAACACAAATATTGTGTGATTTCATTTATATGGATTACCTAGAATAGTCTAATTTGTAAAGACAAAAAGAATGGTAGTTGCCGGGGGCTAAAAAGAGAGGAAAATGGAAAATTATGCTTTATAGGTACAGTGTTTTTTGTTTGGGACGATGAAAAAGTTATGGAAACAATGGTGGCGATTTATACAACATTGTGAATGTCTTAATGCCAATGAATTGTACCCTTGATGTGGTTATAAATAATACATTTTATGTTATATATGTTTTACCACAATCAAATAATTAATTTTTTAAAAGTGGCTCTATCCCTTTAAGTGCCAAACCTTGAAACTATTTGTTTTTAACGGAAATTTTCTCAAACCTGTGACGCACGCCCCTGCTTTATTTTAAATAGAGCGTACCAGTCATGACCTAAACCTGTCCTGGGGTCGGCATCATCGGCTAGAATGAAATGCAGCCAAACCTCTGAGGTCACTGCCCCGAGTTGGTTCAGTGAGTTACGGGCCGGCGGTACTCACACTGCTTGGCGGTCCATGGCTTTCCTCCACCTTCCCGCTCTCCTCCATCCCCTCCCTAGTTTCCTGCAACCCGCAGGTCAGCGTTTCCTTTCAAACTGCTGCTTTATGATTTTCTTGAGTCTACTATGAGCTAAGAAAGCGGAGAGAGAAGTGTGTTCAAATCGGGTGCAATGGAAGAATTAGGAGGCTCCTCAGAAAGAGGGGATGGCCATTTTAGATTCCACATGGTCAAAACCAAAACAATCACTGTTCTCCCCAGGATTGCTTTGTCTCCAGTGTTCCCCAGCTTTGTCGTCTTTGAGGTCGTCACTCTGCAGTGAACACCTACCACCCCCTCACAGGTCTGCTGTGTCCAGTTGATTCTTTTGACTTCTTTCCATTTCTGAAACCTGGTGAGGCCCTGTTGCTGCTTTTTAAAACTATTGCAAGAGCTTGATTGCTTTCTCACCCTTTCATCCTGCTTCCTTGCACCTTGTAACCATGAACTACAATCCTTCCTTGTCATTAACACTAAATTTTTCTTTCAAAAACATATCGGTAATGTCAGTCCCATGCCTATGAAGCATTGATGACTCTTTATTGCAAGGGAATGAGTCCAAATTCACCTCACAATCTGACCCTGACCTATTTTTCTAGCTCACCTGATCTCCAACTCCTTGCCCCAAACCCTCACACAATATTCAGTCATTTTCATGACCGGCATACCTCCAAATCCGCACCAGTATTTCTCATTCTTCGTAGCAC